>VMDR010001435.1:0-127705 GCA_007922815.1 Macrotus californicus | reverse complement strand
GAGGGAAGGAGGGAGCTGTGCCTTCTGAGCCCTGGCCGGAGGAACTGCTCAGAGCAGGGCTGTGAGTTAATTAACGAAGGAAGAAAGGAAGGGGAGGAAAGGAAAGTGAGGGAGTTAATGAGAAGAGTGGGAGAGGAGGAAAAAACACAAGAAGAAGGCAAGGAGAAAGAAGGGGATGGAAGAGAGAAGGCATCGTACAAGACTGGGCTGATGAAAGTTGGAATGAGGGGAGACAAGGGTCTTATTTGGAAAAAATCAATGCTCTCAGCGTGACACGCGAGGAAGCGTCATCTCGGGGAATCTGCGTGATTACGTTTTATGGGTCTCCCGGTGTAGTGCCCAGACCAGCGGCTGCTGGGAAGTTGGTTCTCTGCTGGTCTCACCCCTCTGCCAGGCACTGCGAGGCCCTGGGGACCCTGGGCTGGGAGTGACAGAGACCAGGCTATTGTTGGGGAGGTGATTCCTCAGGCCCTTACTCAGCAGCAAAGCAAAGGACCTTCGGGCAGTGGCCAAGCTTTGCCCCTTAACTGGAATAAACATTCCTCAAAACTTACCAGTGCTGAGTCTCGTTCCCTCAGGGCCCTGCTGTGATAATAATTACTCTCGCTTGGGATTAATAAATTTAATATTAATGTGTTTCCTCTTCCAGAGGATTCTTCTGAAAGTTAGCAGAGGCCCTTTGCATCGTGTACAAATACAGTGGTGTTCGTTTCCCACAGATAACACACCCCCTGGTTTAATGCACAGCAAAAAGGTACATGTCAAACCTCTTTCCTGGTTCCCCCTTCCTGGAAGAAACCAGCATTACCAGGTTTTTTTGTTTTTTGTATATCTTTGCAGAGACTTTTTTTGCACATACAAGGAAATATGTTTATGCATTCTTCCCCTCTGCTTTTTTCTTTCCGTTTTATTGAGATATAATTGACATACAGTATGAGTTGAAGGTGTGCAGCACGATGACTTGACTTAGGTATATTGAGAAATGATTACCACAAGAAGTTAACATCCCTCATCTCATACAGATGCAAAAAAAAAGGGAAAAATAAATGTTTTTTCTCTGTGATGAGGACTTTTAGGATTCACTGTCTTAGCAGCTTTCACATTTATCACCCAGCAGGGCTAAGTAGAGCCCCCGCGCCGGACATTACGCTCCCAGTACCTGTTTGCCTAAGTGACTGGCCGTCTGTGCCTTTGGCTGCCCTTCTTCCAGTTCCCTCAGCCCCCGTCTTCCCACCTGGTAACCACACATGTGATCTCTGTTTCGATGAGTTTGATTTTTTTACTTTTAGATTCCACATACAAGTGAGATCATATGGTATTTGCCTTTCTCTGTCTGCCTGACTTCACTTAGCAAAATGTCCTCAAGTTTCATTTCATCCTGTGGCACATGCAGGAGTTCCTTCTTTTCTATGGCTGAATAGTGTTCCACTGTATACAGATGGTCCCAGACTGATGATAATCCACCTTGGGGCTTTTGATTTTATGATGGTGAGAAAGTGTACTTTGAGTTCTGAGTTTTGATCTCTTCCTGGGCTAGCGGTAACACAATGAGATGCTTTCATTATGCTGGGCAGCAGCAACGCGCCGCGGCTCCCGGTGAGGCCTCCAGTCACCAGGGCGCTGTGTGGTCGGCATTTTTTGTGCATTGTGTTCGTAGTGTATTTAGGGTGGGTAGGCTCAGCTGTGATGTTCAGTAGGTTAAGTGTATTAAATGCATTTTCCACTTAAAGTGTTTCCAACTTACGACGGTTTATGAGGATGTGACCCCATGCTAAGGTGAGGAGCACCTGTGTATGCTGCATTCTCTTTATCTGTTCATTTGTTGATGGATGCTTAGGCTCTTTCCATGTCTTCTCTACACTTTTGAATTTTCTCACAAAAGGTGCATATTGTTAACCCTGCTCGGCCTTTACTTTTTTCACTTTAGCTCTAGCTTTGTCGACGAGCTTTCAGTTTCCTTTTTATGGCTGCATAGTATTCTGCTGCATGGCCATGTCAGAATTTATCTGCCCTTCCCCTTGTGGATGGACATTTAGTTTATTTTCAAGCTTTTGCCATCATAGACAGTGCAGCAGTAAATGATCACGCACATTTGTCATCTTCTCAAGTTCAAGTGTGTGGAGGTGGTGCTGTTCCCTCAGCACACAGAGCAGGCCTGTGGGTAAGCTGTTTAGGAGAGAGGAGAGCGCCTGCCTATTCTCATTTCAGCTGTTTCCCTGCATAGCTATAGGGCAGCTCCGAGGCAGGGTGGGATGAGAGCAGGGAGGTGGGGAGAGGGAGAGCCATCCTGCAGGGTGAGCCAGGGTGGGAGGGACAGGACAGGATGTCACCAGAGCCAGATGTTGGCATGTTCTTTGCCTTGAAGCAGAAAGTGGGGGTGGCTCTGATCTGACCCCTGCAGTCAGAGTGGAGAGCTGGTGGGGACTGTTTCTAAGACCTCGGTCTGCCCAAGTGAGGTGCTTCATGCCACTCCACTGGGGTTTTCTCCTCCATTAAGAAGCCTTCCCTGTTCACTCAGCCCACATGCCAACATTGCTCCTTTACCCGGCTGCCCTGCAGGCATGGGCCTGCTAACTGGGAGAGCAGGAAGGAGCGCCAGCTCTGGGCCTGCAGAACCCCGGGCTTGAATCTTGGTATGCCACTTAGAAACTGTGGATTAGACAAGCGATGGTGACTTAACAAATAAAAAGGTTATTTAAGAATAATCTTCCCCAATTATTAAGATATTAAATGTTCAAATAGACTTATTGAAATGTAAAGAAATACTTTGGGCTTGACCTTAGTTCAGGGGTGGTTTGGGTCAGGAGGATGCAAACCCCCAACCCTAGTCTGGGGAGAACGGCAAATTCCCTGCTCACAGAACGTCAGACTGCAGAGGCTCTGAGAACCTGTCTGTCCCCCCACCTCCTGCGTTGTTCAGGCCGAGGCTGGGAGTGGTCCACATGGCGAGGGAACCGAAGAGGTGGTGCGGAGTCCAAGCCTTCTAGACTCTCAGGCCAGGCAGATAAAGGGTCTTTTCAAAGAGGGCAAGAGATTCCCCAACACAATTTAGTGAGAAGCAAGTACAGCCTAGGCTGTCAAGGGATGTGACTGTGATGAGTACTAATTCATAAAACACCAACTCCCACGTGTGGGAGTTGAGGGAAGCTCGGCGTCTGCTGTCTAGAAAAAGATGCTAACAGGAAGGCAAGCAGCAGGATGGGAGGAGGGGCTGACAGTGACCTTCACAGCGGCCTTTCCCTTCCACTTTGCATGATTTTTATTAAAGCCCTAAATCAGTGGTGCTAAGTAGTTCCTGATTTAGCTTCTCAATAGCAACGAGATTGAAGCCCAGCAGGACACAGGCTGTTCCCGCTGGGACACGAGGCAGTGGCACTCATAAACCCAGAGTGGGTTTCATCGTGCTGCTGCTGGCAGCAGCGAAGCAGAGCACAGCAGGAGTACCCAAGACAGAAGCCTGACTTCAAGGAAAGGAAGGACACTTCTCTACTGTGGGGCACCATTTGTCCCTTCCACACCCTCCTGAGAAGCTGCGGGTTCTGTCACTCCATCTCTCATCTGCTCCAATCCCAACAGGAAAGAGCCTCCTGAAGGCTTGTCATGTGGAATCAGGATGAGACATGGGCTGGAGAGCAGGAAAGGACAGACTCAGCACCAATATGGGCAAGTTCCGAGGAGGCGGACTTCAGCTCAGTGAAGCAAAAAGCTTCTAAGTAATCAGATCTGTTAATAAACCAAAGGGGATTCATCGATTCATTCATACATTCAACAGATGTTTATTAAGCCTTGGTCCTGCGCCAGCACTGTGCTGGACCCGATGGTGAGAGAGAGACAGCATCTTTCTTTCAGAGGCTCCTGGTCCAGTGTTGAAGACAGTCAAACAAGCAAAACAGTAATACGTGGCCCGTGCTTTGATGGGGAAGGGTGGGTGTTATGGGAGCACGTATCAGGAGCAGCTAACATATCAAGGGGGTGGCAAGAGACAGCTTCCTGAAGTAGGCAGTGTTTAAGGTGAGAGCTGAGAGATGAATTGGCCAGGCAAAGAGGAGGCTGAAGAGTGTCTCTGGGTGAGGAGAGCATGCGCAAAGGCCGAGAGGCTGGAGGGAGTCGGTCTCACTGGAGGATGTGATACAGCTGAGTGAGGTTGGGGCAGAGTGACTTTGTTCCCTGCTAGGAGAAGCGTCTCAGTAGAAGTTTGGCACAGGATGAAGATGAGGGTCCCCCAGTACTGGCTAAAGCAGTGGAAGGGGGGATCTGTAGATTCTTGGCCCCTTCTGCTTGAGATGCTGTAGTTCTGTGTGCCCGCTGAAGTCCCTGAGTCGCATGTTCCAGGGTCATGTGTGGGCTGCCTCCTCTGAAACCAACCATGCTAGTAAGAGTTGGGCTTTGTGGGGCCCTTGCTTAGAGCCCACTCTGCCAACTACCTTGTGTGCATTATCTTATTTAGCCCCTCACAACATTAGGTAACACTACTGGCCCAGTTTTACGGATGGAGAGCCTGAGTCTTCAGGTTGTTAGGTCACTCTAGTTGACTGAAGAACACATGGCCAGCTTAGTGGGGGAACCAGGACTTAAACCGAGGTCTGTCCACCCTGATGCCCAAGAGCATAATGACATCCCCTGCCTGGGGCTTCCTATTCATATGTCTGCCTATCCTCTGTGTGCCCCTCCTTTGGGACTCCGTCATGTGTGCCTATGAGAAGAGACCAGCCCCTTTCTCAGGGAAGGCAAGTCATAAGGCACAACCAGGGAACAGGTTTTTAAATCAGAGCATTAAAAAAAAACAAAAAACGCTCAAGATGTTGGCGTAGGCAGACATGGCACACCTCTTTCCATAGCCACATCAAAATGACAATTAAAATATAGAACCACCACCAGTCAGAACCAACAGAAATCGAGTTGAATGGAAGTCTGACAACTGTGGAATGAAACAAACCACATCCTTCCAGACTGGTAAGAGGGGCAAAGACGCAGAACAGGCTGGTCCCACACCCATGTGACGTTGATAAAAATTTGAGAGGGATATCTTGGGAGCAAGGAGTCCCAACCCCACACCAGGCCACCTGGCCCAAAGTTCCAGTGCCAGGAAGAGAAGTCCCCAAAACTTCTAGCTGCAAAAACCAGCAGGGATTGGATAAGTGGAAGAAACTTCTGGACACCCAAGCAGTTCCTCTTAAAGAACCCACACACGGACTCGCCTACTCAGACTCACTCCCTCTGAGCCCCAGCACCAGGGTAGCAGCTCGAAAGACACCAGTGGTTTAAAGAAGGAACTGAAGTGTCTGGCATCAAGGTGAGCAGAGGCCATTGTCCCTTTTCTAACCTCCCCCCACAGAGCCAAAGAGCCAGCAAGCTGGTGCCATATCTGAGACTCCAACAACCTAGACTCTGCCCCATCCAACTTATGGCCCACCCAAGCTGCTTTTCCATATGAATGGCTGGTCTTGGCTCATGCTTCACAACTTCCTTAATCCTCTCAAACAAGCAACAGCTGGCCTCAGTGAGCCCCAGCACCAGCACCAGCAGCAGCCATCTCAGGTTGCTTTATGGCTCAGGTAGGGTGGCCCCCGGCAAAACACAAGCAGGGCCTGACCTTGACCTGCACCACCCAGGAAACTCCAGGGCCAGCGTACCCAATGGACAGCTATAGACCATGTTGGAGTACTACCACCCTGTCCCTGCACAGCTGATCCTCCACAGAGGGTAGTGGTCAGTGGTCACAGCCAGTCCTTGCAGCTGACTAGCCTGGGTAAATCCCTCCCATTGATTTGCCAACAGCAATCAAGACTCAATTACAAGAGGAGTGTGTACTCAGCCCACATGGAAGGCACACCTCAAGTACCCAGCTTGGGTGATAGGGGAGGCTGTGCCACTGGACTGGTCCTGCAGGACACCTACTACATTAGGCCACACTACCAAGACACGAAGTCAAAGCAACTCTACCTAATACATAGAAACAAACACAGGGAGGCTGCCAAAATGAGAAGACAAAGAAACGTGGCTCAAATGAATGAACAAATCAAAACTCCAGAAAAAAAGTTAAACGAAATGGAGAAAAACAATCTACCAGATGCAGAGTTCAAAACACTGATCATAAGGATGCTCAAGGAACTTAGTGCGGACCTCAATAGCATAAAAAAGATCCAGTCACACTGAAGGATACACTAATTGAAATAAAGAACAATTTTCAGGGAAATAGTAGAGTGGATGAAGCTGAGAATCAAATCAATGAGTTGGAACATAAGGAAGCAAACAACAACGAATCAGAACAAGAACAAGAAAAAAAAGTTAAAAAAAAATGAGGGTAGTATAAGAAGTCTCTGGGAGAACTTCAAGAGGTCCAATATTTGCATCATATGGGTGCCAGAAGGAGGAGAGAAAGAACAAGAAATTGGAAATCTATTTGAAAAAAGAGTGAAAGAAAATTTTCCTAATTTGGTGAAGGAAATAGACATGTAAGTCCAGGAAGCACAGAGAGTCCCAAACAAGACGGATGCAAAGAGACGCACTCCAAGACACATCATAATTAAAATGCTAAAGGTTAAAGATAAAGAGCATCTGAAAAGCAGTTATCTACAGAAGAGTTTCCATAAAGCTGTCAACTGATTTCTCATAAGAAACTTTGCAGGCTAGAAGGGATTGGCAAGAAATATTCAAAGTTGTGAAAAGCAAGGACCTACAGCCAAGATTGCTCTACCCAGCAAGGCTATCATTTAGAATTGAAGGGCAGATAAAGAGCTTCCCAGACAAGAAACACTAAAGGAGTTTTCATCACCACCACATCATTATTATATGAAGTGTTAAAGGGACTAATTTAAGAAGAAGACGATCAAAACTGTGAATAATAAAATGGCAAAAAATACATATCTATCAACAATTGAATCTAATAACAAACTAAGCAAACAAAAAGGACAGGGATGGAATTGTGGATATAGAGAGCATTTTGATGGTTGCCAGATGAGAGGAGGGTGTGGGGGAATGTGTGGAGAGGTGAGGGGATTAAGAAGTACAAAGAGGTAGTTACAGAATAGCCACAGGGACATGAAGTGCAGTATAGGAAATGGAGTAGCCAATGAACTTACTCACATGACCCTTGGACATGAGCAATGGTGTGGGGATTACCTGAGGGAGTGGGGGGTGCTGGGTGGAGTGGAGCAAAGGGGGAAAAATCAGAACAACTGTAATAGCATAATCAATAAAATATAATTTTTAAAAAATGCTCGACAAGCCTCATGTTTTGCTTTCCTCATAGGTGGTGAAGATCAATTTCCCAAAGAAAACATCAATCAGCTGGAATGTGTCTTTCTGGATAAAATCTGGCATCTGTCAAATGGGAGGGAAAAAAAGACCCAGAAAAAGATTTTCTTGGGCTGTGTGCTGACTCAGGCCATATGCGCCAACATGATTAACAAGTTGAAAAGCTGTTCCTCTTTTTAAGAATGCAAGATTGGTGGTTTGAACAGCTCAGCTGAGAAAATCCTTCACAAAACAAGGAAAGCCAAGGGTACCAGGAACATCCACAGGCAGACCTGGGCCCCGAAGCATCCATCAAGAGAACTGACTGCAACACCAGGCTTTATCAGGCCCATGGTTGGATGTGATTGTTTTATGCAGGAACCCCATGGGGATGTTCTGACAAGTTGTAATTTTAATTTATAAACAATTATTAACAGTTAAGCCATGTTGAGACAAGCCATGAAAGGCGAGCTAATATCTTGGGGTAATTGGTAGAGGTCCCCAGGGGAGTCTGTGATAGGACACTGTTTTTGATGATTGATGGCCCCCAGGGCTCTGTGCTGGAACAGGAGGCCCCAACCTCAGACTGAAATCCTTCTTGTTGGGTTTTGCTGAAAAAAATCTTTGTTTATTAGCTGGAGTGTCACTGGAGTTTTTCTGAAGAGCATTTTACTGTACCACCATGGGGGCATTTGGAACTTGAACTCAGGTCTGCCCATTGCCCTGTGTCTTGGCTGAATTACATATTCAACCCCAACCAGACTGGTATGGCCCACGTTAGACAGGTAGGGCTCTGGGTGAAAGGAGAGGAGAGAGATTCTTTGCGGATTCAGATACTTAATCATTCAGCATGTACCTGCCATGTACCAGGTCCTGTGCTAGGGCACAAGGGTAACTACACAGGGCCTTTCTTTGTCTTTGGGAGTTGACAGGAAACAGACAAGTGGCACAGAGGAATCAGTACTGTGGCCTATGGGACAAACCGGATGCTGTGAGAGCAGGAAGGGGACCCATCCCAGCCCAAGGGCAGTGCAGGCAGGGAAGGCTTCCTAGAAGAAGTGGCATCTAGGTTAACGTGAAGGATAAGCAGAAGTAAGTGGTGAGAGAGCTGGAGAGCTGAATTTTGGAAGGAGTTCCAAGTTGTATGAAGGCCCAGAGTAGGGAGGGTGGGACCCATTCACAGCCGGAAGGAGTTCCATGTGCCAAAGAGGAGAGGGCAGGAGGGAGGGCCGAGGTTGGAGAAATGAGAGGGCTGGAAAAAGGAGGTAAAGTTTTCTTCTTGCAGAAAACCCTGGGGCAGCATTTCCGTGACCTGTGAAAGTGGGGAAGGCTGATACAGTATCTGGCACATGGTAGATGCTCAGTAAATGTACTGAGTGGGTGTCAAGTTGAGCATCCCCTGTGCGACGTCCTTCCCCTGCCTGCCAACATACAAAAGACTTGCCTACCATTTTGGGGGTCCATTCTGTACTCTGAAATGGCTGTTATTTCAGCACTAGGAATACTCTAGTGCCCTTGTTCACTGGCTCACCCACCTGCCCTCCCACTGGCCTGATGCCCTCCTGTAGGCCCACTCGGGTGCCAGCTCCATTTCTGACTATTAATATATTGTGAAAGCTGGGACCGTGGCTTTTTGCTTATGTTAGTCCTAGCACCCAGCACAGTGTCTGGCACATAGTAGGTGCTTAATAAATGTTTCGGGAGTGAGTAAATGCTCAGAGGCGGGGAATGGAATAGATGGCCTTGAAAAAAAATAAAAGCTGGGTTCCCACGTGCCAGACACTGTTCTAAGTAGTTTACGTGTATTGGCGATTTAACTTAGCAATCAACTTACTAGGAAAGGGATCATTGCCCCCATTTTAAAGATGAGAAAACTGAGGCCCAGGGAAGTAAAGTAACTTCTCTGATGTCGTATAACTTGAAAGTGGCAGAAAGTTGAATCCAGACAGCCTGGCTCCCAAGTGTGTTCTCTGATCTCCCACAGCCCTGGCTTGTGGGCATCAGGGAGCAGCTCCCATTCCTCTGCACATGACTCTTGGAGGGGCTCCCAGGCTCTTAAGGGCTCTCTGGGGGACTCTCTGGAGGAAGGGAGAAGAGCAGGCAGGAGGAGTGCTCACTGTCTGGGAGTCCCAAGGGCAGGGCAAGGCCTGCGCGTTTCCACCTTTCAGACTCCTCTCTATAACCCCTGTCCAGGGAGCCCAGCACACTGCAGACTTGAGAGTGAATGCATGTGTGGGTGAGTTTTTGCAGGAATGAGCAGAGGGTGTGTGTGAGCGGAAAGGACCCCGGCTGCAGGTACCCTGCCCCGAGTTCACACTCCCCCACAGAAGCACAACCATTGGTTCTCCATGGCAGTAGGGGCTGGGTGGCCAGGCTGTGGCTGCCTTTATTCCGTGCTCCTTTTAGAAATGTGGGGGGAAGGGATGTGCACAGCGCTCCCCTGGGTAACTTCACTGATGAGCTGAATCTAGACCGTCCCTTCCGACCCTGCCCCATCCCCTCATCTCCAGTGTTCCCAGTGAATGAGGAATCCTTGACAGATCTAACTCAGGCCATTCTCTTGTCCTTTGAGCTGGAAAGGAGCCTTACAGGTCATCTTGGGTGGGCTGCATCTTGGGCCGAGGCCCTGGGAAGAGGAATATTAGTAGGAATAGCATAAAAAACAACCAGCAACAATGATAACTAACCTCTGGTTCTAGGTGCTTTGCGTGAATGGACTCAGTTATTTGCAATAACTCTCTAAGTCCATAGCCATTTTATGGACGAGGAAACTGAAGACAAGACAGGTTGCTCAAGGATGTGCAGCTAGTAAGTGGCAGAACAGGGACCCAGGCATTCAGATGATGTTGGACTGCCAAGGCAAAAAACTCAGCAAGGTGACCTTAAATTATGAATTATGGTAAGTGGCTGTGGGCCAGCTCAGCAGGTAAGGTAGGGGTGGCAGACCCCCGATCACCCAATCCCAGAGTCCTGTATGCACCTCCCTAGGACCACCCCCCAATAGGAGAAAGGGAAACCTGCAGGCCCCAGACCAGAAGAGTGTTTGGCTCTAAATGTCCTTCCATCTTATCAGCCCTGCAGGTGAGGTGCTTCTTTAAAAAAAAAAAGGACTGTTCACGTCTTAGAGCTCGATGTGACCCCAGCAAGTAAAAGCCAACCCTCAATGTGCTGGGAGGAAAGGCCAGCCGTCTTGGCTGTTCCTGGCTGTGGCGAGGACTCGGGGTTGGCAATTATAAAGGAATAAATAATACACATCTGATGAATTGTTTTAGAATTCCCCTTGGTGGCTGCCTGACATAGACACACACATACACCACATGCTTCCCCCTCCCCAACCACATTGGGTGTGACCTTGGGCATGGCAGAATCGCTCATGCTAACTGTGTCACTTTGGAATTGGCACTTGGGTCCACTTAGATGTAGGTCATTTTATTTCCAAACAGAATCAAATGACAGCCCTATCTGAGATTCCTGCCGAGAATGCTAATGGAGGGCTGATCAGTGTGCCGGGAGCACTGGGGGAACGGGGTTCAGGGGGAGCTCTGGAGCCATATGCTGTAGAATTCTGGGAGGCCACAGCTCCTTTCCCTGGCTTCCCAGCCTTCTTTCGTCCTACTTGGATATCAGGCTAGGGAGCATGGAAGTTGTCTTTATTATTCTTGACCTTTTCATGTAATTTTTATAGTTCCATTAACTAGTAAGACCATTTGCAAACGGTCAGGCAGAATATATTACCATGAGCACCTCAGGGATTTGTGGGTCATCTTGGGCGGAATGCTAATTGGATCAAGGTTTGAGAGCTCGCCACAAATAAGCAACAGCAGACTGGACGCCTCGGTCAGGGAAGGGCCGGTGTTTTCTCGGCGGTTTGCAGAGGAGACCCCAAGTCTGACCTGCCCCTTTGCTCAATGCCAAGATCCTCGTACTGGGTCCTGGGCTCCTAATGCAGGCTCACCCTCTGTCCCAGGATTGACGCTCCGGCCTTGCGTCTGCACCCTAGAACACGTGTTCCCATGCCCAGCTCTGCCAGCATCTGTGGAACGGAATCTTCTCAGACTTGGCATGTGCAGCAAGGCAGTGACAAAGTGGCCAACTTATGAGGTAGAGGACATTGTCCCCGTTTTAAAGATGCTTCAGTAGCGCTCTAGACTCCTAGACCTGGAAGGGACAGTTGGATTATGTCATTTAACCCCTTTACTTTACACACAGAGAAACTGGACCACCCAGAAGAGGTGATGAGTTGGAGACAGGTCTGGCACTGGAACTTGTCTCAGCCTGTGGTCCAGGGGGGTGGTGGTACACGTGGTTAAGAGCAGGCCTTGTAGCATCACACAGATGTGGGTTGAGCTCTCGTCTTGGCTGCCGCATCAGTTAGGACCCCAGCAAGAAACAGATGGCAGGCTACCTGAGGAGAGCTTAATGAAGCAGTGATTTATCAGGGCATGGGAGGGATATGGGACACCAGTATGAGAGGGTGCAGCATTTAGAGCTGGCAACCAAGGAGAGTCACTCTACCCCTGGGCCTGAAGAACCAGTTCCCCTCCTCACACCCCTCCCCCAACCTTGAGCTGTAGGGGACAGTACCGCCTTCACCACCAACTCCTGGCCCAGCCTCCCATCTCCTGCTGGTGGTTGCCATTGTACAAACCCATCCAGAAGCCAGAGGTCACGGCAGATCATTAGTGCTGTCCCTGGAGATCTGCCTCTCTGGGCACAGACAAGGGTGGAGAAGGGAAGGGAGTGACCTGGGGGAGCAAATGAGAATCTAGCAGGTATATTCTTAAGGGGTAAAAATTGGTTCTTAGTCTGTTTATACACACGGCACAGATATACACATAGTACATACACAGGCATACAGTGTATTCGCGGCAGTAGAATTTCATGGGAGGGGTGATTAAAAAAAGGTGTTTAAAATAGCTCCTGGATGGGGGTGGGGAGGCCATCGGGAGAGGAGGTTGGGAGACACAGGTCTAGCCTGGCCTCCTGGCTGCCGAGAGAGTTCGCATAGTCGTTTGGCCCTTTCTGTGGGCACAACCCTCCCTCGCTGTGAGTGGGGGAATAATGGCCGCCTCGGGGACGGAGTGGGCAGTGGGTACGCAGTGCCGAGCGAAGAGAAAGGACGCATCGTTTGGTCTCTCACACACTTTTTTACCAGTGTCTGCCGAGCACGTTGCAACGCAAGTGGTCATTAAATCATCCCCATTTCTTGTCCCCAGCCCCTGGGGGACAGAGGACTGAAATAAAGTGCCAAGTGAGCATTTGCGGCCGCTGAAGGTTATGCCTCCCGGCTGGACGGCCCCTGTCCCTCCAGGCGGACAAGAGCACCACTGCAGGGAGGAGGCTGGGTTCACCTGGGACTTCCTAAGCACCTTCTGGGCTCTCATCACAATGGGTAGTGAGTGAACGACAGACGAGTAGAGGGAGAAGGAATCTCAGAAGTCCCGTAGTTCAATCTTTTATCAAGCCAAGATGCTTCTGGAGCAGGAGGGCTGCCTCCCTCCCTGAAGCGTCAGTGTTGCACGTGTTCCGGACCAGCAGTCTCTGTGGCAACAGTTCAGCTCTGTCCGTGGAGTGCAGGGGCAGCCGTGCACCCTGGGTAAATGCTGGGCCTGGCTGTGCTCCAGCAAAGCTTAGCTGTGGGAAATAGGCCGCCGGTGGGATTGCCCCGAGAGTCACGGTTTGCCTGCCGACCCCTGCCCAGCCCCTCCGGTGTTTGCAGGTCCTCTGTTCTGCTTGAGCGCTCCCAGTGATGGGTTGCTCCCTACCTATAGAATTGGCCCTCTGAACTGCTGCACCCGTTCAGGTGTTAGAAAGTCTTGCCTCAGGTTAGACTGAAATCTACCCCTTTGTCCTGTATGTCCCTGGGTCCCTATTCTCTATGGGACAGAGTGGCTTCCACTTCACTTTAGCAGCCTGGCAGCTTGTTCGCTGACTGTGACCTGCCCCCAACTCAATACTTTCTTCCCCAAGTCCCAGCCTTTATGTGAGCCTCATAGGTCACGTGTCCACACCCTCTGCATCCTGCTCCTTCTCTAGCTGGTCAGAGCATCGGTACTCAGAAGGATCACTAGCAGACTCACGTGGAGTCTCTGTAAGTCATAGCTCATGAGGAGATGGGGAATGTTGAAGATTCTGGATTTATCCTCAAGGAGCTCACAGTCTAGTTGGAGAGACTAGGTGAACCTACACCAAAGGGGGAGGTGGCAGACCAAGTTGCTATGTACCTCCAATTGGGCGGTCCCCTGAGAGTGCCACGGGATTTGGAGCAAGAAGAGGTTTCGTGGGTTTGGCTAGTCAGGGATTGTCATGTGAATTAGGGGGTTCTGGTTGGAAGATATTTCACTTTCCATAAATGTGCAAACTAGGGTCACTGGCCCCTCTAGCTTCTTGGTGGAGATGAGTTATGGAGGCTATGCCTGGCCTTGGTAAGTCAGGTGACCCAGGCTGGGGAGCCTGGGGAAACGTTTCAAGCTTCCAGCTGCTGTGAGGGCACGTGGTGGAGCCAGAGAAGCCCTAGAAGCAGTAGAAGAAGGCTTAAGAGTGATGTGTTCCAAAGCCCTTGCTTCACAGCTGGGAGAGAAAGGAAGCCTTCTGTTTCCCCCATCATCTGTCAGGTAGTACAGAGCCTGAACATTCAGTGTCCCTGGCTCCGAATCCAGTGCCACTCTCACAGGAATGGAGAGCAGAAACTAGGGGTCCCTGTGATGTCAGGAGTAGAGGTTTACTAGGCTGTAGAAAAAGGGTGGGTTTGGGGGTCAGGAAGTGGGACTAGAGCAATGGCGGCAACCCAGGCATTTCCTGGAGGGGTGGGTGGATGACAGTGCACGGTGATTCTTAGCTGAGTGGGACTTCAGACCTCATCTGGTTTAATTTTGATTTATAGTGAAGTCTTGGGGCCCAGAGAGGAAGGAAGGGAGTTGCTTGATATCGTTGAGCTCTATGCTGCTAGACACAAACCCAGGTATCTTTACACCATAGCTGAGCTTGTTCTGCTGCGCCCATGCCACCATCCCTCCAGTCCCCAGTCACCCTGGCTCCACAGCCAGAAACAGCCTGAGCCAAGGGGCAGAGTCCAGAGATTGGGTGACTTCTCTGGGACTGAGCTCTGAAGCTGAGCTCGGGGAAGACAACTGTACCCTCTTCACAGGTGTTTTATGCTTTCTCCTGGGGCAGGTGGCTCCCTCCTTGTGACCCACAGGTAGTGAGCACCTACTCTGTACCAGGAAGCATGAGGGCTTAAAAAGGCTGAGTAGGAAGCAGCCTCTGTCCCCCAGGGGCTGGAGATCTGCAAAGGAGAGACAGGTACTGACACAGCTAACTCCTAAGTGTTCTGGGGTGGCCTGTGACAGAGGCTGAGGTAGCATGTGTGAAAGCCCCGAGGCCAGGCACACAGTGGGTGCTCAGACATGGTGGTGTTCAGGGAGTTGAGATAAGGGGCAGCAGGTGTCAGCTGTCTTAGAGATCAAGTCCAGACCGCACAGTGAGAGAGAACATGTGTGGGGCGGGCGAAGGAGAGAAATAACAACAGCAGCCCATGCCTCCTGCACACTCACTGTGTGCCAGGCACTGGTCGAAGCACTTCACACGCAGCATTTCATCCACTCCCAGCGAGCAGCCGTGAGCTAGGTGCAGTCACGCGTCGGCTAATGGCGGGGATGCGTTCTGAGAAGTGTCGTTGTCATGTGAACATCATAGAACGTGTCGTTGTTGGGTGAGCATCAAAGCGTGCGCTCACACCAGCTGAGATGGTCCAGCCTATTGCGTGCTGAGGCTGCGTGGAGTCGCCTGTCGCTCCAAGGCCTCAAACCCGCACAGCAAGGTGCTGTGCTGAGTGCTGTAGGTCACTGTAACACAGCGAGTTGTGCACCTAAACACAGAACAAAGTGCAGTAAAAATGCAGTGTAGGACATAAAAATGGTGCACCCGTACAGGGTTCGTACCACGCCGGGAGCTTGCAGGCCCGGAAGTGGCTCCGGGCGAGGCCGAGGGTGAGTGGGGAGTGAGTGTGAAGGCCTTGGACGTCCCTGTGCCCTTGTAGGCTCTATAACCCGGTGCACTTGGGCTGCACCAAGTTTGTAGGAGACGTTTTTCTTTCTTCAGTAACAATGGACCTGAGCTCACTGTAACTTTTTACTTTATACATTTACAATCTTTTTAACTTTTCAACTCTTTTGTGGTAACAGCTTAGAACACAAACACATTGTACAGCTGTGCAAAATATTTTGTTTCATTATATCTTTAAGATTTTTACACTTTGTTTTTTACTTTTTAAACTTTTTAAAGGCTAAGACACAAAGGTGCACATTTGCCTCGGCCCTCACGGGGGCAGGATCATCAACAGCACTGTCTCTGCCCCCAAGTCCGGTCCCACTGGGCGGTGTTCAGGGCAGTAACACCCACGGAGCTGCCATCTCCCTCGACGACAGCGCCGCCTCCTGCAGCACCTCCCGAGGTTCCCACCCGAGGCTCTCCTGAGGAGGTGCCTCTCTTTTCAGAAACGTGTCCGTGGTGGGGTGTGTCTGTGTGTGTGTGTGTGTGTGTGTGTGTGTCTCTCTCTCTCTCTCTCTCTCTCTCATCATAGATTTGCTTGTAAGAAGATAATGGACCATGAACACTTATCTCTATTACTGAAAACCTTTTGGTGCTGGGGACCATCTTTTCAAACTTTTTAAGAAGCTTGTTGCGCTGGCAAAAGCTTCTGCTAAACCCTTCTCTGTATAATCTTAGGGGACCACCATCGTACATGCCGTCTGTCATTGACTAAAATGTTGTTAGGCGATGTATGACTGTACCTTTGTCCCCATTCTACAGGTGAAGAAACTGAGGCATGGAAGGTTGAATACTTGCTTATTGTCCTTTAATTGCAACTATAACTTAGCCCACCACATTATCTACTACCTTGGCCTCTCTCCAGGGGTGGAGGTGGAGCCACCACCCTCCAGCACATTGTCCCCAACTAGTGGTCTGTCAAACAGGTGCCTACAGCCCACCCAGGGTGTCCAAGACCTCGGCGAAAGGGGAGAGTGAGGGAGATGGCCTCCATGTGGAGGGTAAAAGAGGCCCAGTCATCGCCAGGTCCCTCCCCCAGGTCCGAGGATCCCCACAGATACCAAAGCAAGACCCATACAGTGCTAATTAGATGGGCCTCAGGCACCGCTCAGGGTCCTTTGTCGCCTCGTTTCATCCTCAGCAACAGCGGAGGCCTGTCCTGTCACCGTCCCCGTTGAACAGATGGGGACTGACGCAGGGATGGCAGTCACTAGCCCGGGGTCTAGAGTTACCAGGCAGCGTCACTGGGTGCAGACTGGCTTTCTGGGTGCGGTCCACACTCTTACCGCAGCCCCGAGCTGCTTCTCGCTGCAGAGGCCTCACGCTTGGGATGCTGGAAGCAGGACCAAGGCAGGGCAGCAGATCGAGAGAAGCTAAGGGAGCAGTGGTTCAGATTTCTCAGTGGGGCTGGGAAAGAGCCTGGCGCTCAGTCACACAGCCTGTCAGAGCCAGCCTCCAATTCCCTGTCACCAACAGCAGATGGCTGTGGGGTCGGAGAAAGAGGGACTCAACAAAGTGCACCCATTTCTAGTTACAGGAGCCAGAGAAGAGGGAGGTCAGGGTGGCGGAACCCAAACTCAGGCCCTCCTAGGGGGTCAGCAGGCGGGGTGAGGGGCTGGGTTCCGAAAGAAGGCCCTGCCTGCTATAGGGGGCCACCCCTGCTGGGCAGCACTGGAGTCCTGGAGCAGCCTCCCCAACCCTAGGGAGGAGCGAGGGTCTCACCTCTGTCCATCCCTCCTCAGGAAACGCTCCCTGCAGCACCCCTGTCCCACTCCCTCCCCATTAGGTACACACACACACAGTGGCCCAAATGCCAGCTATGGCCCTCTGAGCCTTGGGTATTTGCTATCAATATTTCATGCCTCAAAAAACGCTGTCTAAACAATACCTATGAATTATGAATGGATTGAGGTTTTGACAAGCAAATAGTCAAGGCATAATACTAGAGCAATGGGGGTGGGGGGATAATGAGGTCTGGAGGGACCACAGGGACAGCAACCACATCCCTGGAGTCAGTCCAAAGGTTTGTGGGATGACTGTCCTCTGTGTGTAAGGTCACAGGGAGCCAGTGCACTGGATACAGGGCTGAGCTGGGGAAAAGGCAGTGTGGAACCTGCTTGGTGCTCCTGAAGGCCCTTCCCTTCCTGCTAGGGACAGGGTGCAGGAGGTAGGTCAGTGGTCAGGTCTCTAGGGGCGGAAGGGTCAGAGAAAAGTGAGGGTTGGCAGGGTGCTGGTGGTCGTCCTCCTCCCTCCATCTGCCCTTGAGCTCCTCCAAGCCCCTCACCCTGTAGGGCGCTTCTCTGGCCTTTCTCTCTAGCTCGCACCTTCCTGGGTTTCAACCATAGCACCCCTACATTGTTCCCTCTGGACTGGCTCCCCCAGCCCTGAACCATCTGGGCAGGGGAGGACCTTCTGCCCAGGTGACCTGTGCAGGCCCCATGGCCTTGGGCACCTCTCATCTCTCTCCACCTTCAGAGGCCTCTGTCTCCGGGGGTCTTGTTCCCAAGCTCTTCCTCCTGGTCAAGAGGCCACACAATGTCCACAAGGTCCAGGGCACTTGGGCCTCAGTTCTTCCAATGATAAAGTGAAAGGGTTGGACATGTTTTCTCTGACACTTTGCAGATTCATGGGTCACTGCCTGCCCTCTCTACCCCCATCCTGCAGAACCCCAGGCATCAAGGAGCTGCTCTCTGAGGTCAGAAAGTAGGTGGAGATATCTTGAGCTAATCTGACAGGCTGATGGGAAGGGTCTGCTGGGAGACAAATGGGCCCAGCTGTGGAGCATTCTGGGAGCTCAGCCTGTGGGGGTGCGAGATGGAGGGAAGAGGGAGCAGCTGAGGCCAGAGCTGAGCGCTGGCTGGGCCCAGCCACGGGGTGGGCAGGGACACCTGGTGTCCAGCGTGTACTGGGAACATTGCCTCATTTGAGCTTGTTTGGAAAGTCTGGCTGCAGCACCCGGAGCCAGGGCGGCAGGGATGACCAGCTGGGTCTTGTTAGCAGCCGGGTGAGCAGCTTACAGTGGTTCTCAGAGGAGCTGGTCCCTGGGGTCAGCGCCTAGCCCGGCTCCCTAGCAAAAAGTGGGTGAGCTTGTAGGTCCCGGAGCGCCAAGCAAGGGGCTGTGACAATGTTCAGCACAAATCAGCTCCCTCCCCAAAAGCCATTTGAACAAATAAGGACTCAGGTGCCAGGGCTCTCCCCAGATGCCCCACATCCCAGGCTCTCGGGACGGGCTGACTACAGACCACTCACCGGTGGGGCATCTGAAATGGCTCTTCTGGGTCTGTCTGGGGGGCCAGGCCAAAGCTAATGCAACAGCTTCAGGGTCAGCATCTGTGTTTGGGAGGAACCAGGGAACCTACAGCAACCATAAGTTAGACAACCATAAGTTAGACAACCGTAAGTTAGACAACCGTAAGTTAGACAACCGTAAGTTAGACAACCATAGGTTAGACAACCGTAAGTTAGACAACCATAAGTTATCTAACCTCTTGGTGTCTAACCACAGTCCAGGCCGTGGATGTGGAGACAGGGTGGGTATTTGGAAGTCTGGGGCAGCCTTCACCGTTGGGGGCCAGGGCCGCCCCTGGCCAGGGCCAAGCAGACAGAAGTGTTCTAGCTGCTGGTCAGAACGTGCTTCATCCAGCTCCCTCCTAAGAAATCAACAGGGTTGGTAGTAGCTGCTGATTTCCCCAGCTTACAGAATTGGCAGGGGTGGCCATGGGGTTTTCTGTAATCCTTCACTGATGGGTCAGAGGGCAGGGCAGATCTCACAGGAGCAAAGATGACGCTGAGAAAACGCTGATGTCAGAGGAGGAGAGCCATCATCTCCCTTCCTCAAACTACTGCCAACGAGCCTGCTCCTCGCTGGAGCAACCGATGGAAACTTCACTGCTCATGCCTCCCTACTCCGGGCGCTGTAGCATTTGCATGATAAGAAATTGCCAGGCACTTTCTAATTACAATTATCATCATCATGGATGCCTTTCTTAATTACTTTCTTATAATTAGATGTTGCCTTTTCCTCAGCATTTGTATACTTTGCTGATTGATGACATTTGAGAGCCCCCAAATAGGGACATTTGGGGAGGAAGGCAGGAAGGTGGGGGAAAGGGAAAGAACCTATTCTTTTCTGGCAACCTGATATGTTTCGGGGCCTTTGAAAAAAGAAATCGGGGAAAGCAGACGATAGACAGGATAGGTCATTTCCTGAGCAGGTGCAGAAAGAGCAAGAGTGTGGATTTAGGAGTGGGCTTTGCAGAGGGTCCCTAAGTGTTAAGCCTTGCAGGAAATATTCTTGAAAAGCCACCAGAGCTGCCATTTTTCAGGCTTGGGTTTCATTTTAGGAAACGAGGCTGGGATGAAGTATACCCTTGTGGGATGCATTTCGGAGTTAATTAAATAACTGAGGTCTGGGATAGCTTGATTTTTCTCCAAAACTAGTGATGCGTTCTGCACATCCCTAGGCCTCAGGGAGCCATTCTAAAGTGGTTTATGCTCCTTGACCAGATGGTTGGTTTTCATCGTCTATTCCTTTCTTCCTCCCTCTTTCCCGGCCCCTGCAGCCCTGTGTACGGAGGAGTGTGTGCACGGCCGCTGCGTTTCCCCGGACACCTGCCACTGTGAGCCCGGCTGGGGAGGGCCCGACTGCTCCAGCGGTGAGTCTGGGGTGTTTGGGGGTTGTGTGGGCCTCTGGCTCTGACTCAGGAAGGCCTGTGCTGAGGACACGCTGAATTCTTTGTGTTGGGCTGAGGCTGCCTAAGCGAGCGGGGTGTCAGGGAAGAGGCATGCTGCATTTTGGTATAGGATGGGACTTGGGGTGGGGGGGTTTCAAGGGGCATGGGGGTAATGTTTTGTGGAGATCTGGAGGGGCACTGTGTGCTGGTGGGGGGTTGTGGGATCATCTGCGCAACTCTGCCTTTTGATGAAACACCTAGATATGGTCTTTGAGGGTTGGAGTAAAATTGAGATGCCACCAAAGGGTGCAGACCCAGGAGGTCACTGTGCTCAAGGCCTGGTCCTTAGCTTTGCTAGTCCGAAGGCTTAGTTTTGTGGGTGCTCACAGAGGCTCAGGGGACTGATTTGTGAGACTGGTGGACATTGGGATGCCTCTGTGTCCCCAAAGGTAGGAGAATGGGACACTTGCAGGGGCAAGTCCCTGTGTTCCTCCATCTCTCTGGGGAGGCTTCCTGGTAAGCATGGGGGTGAGGTTGATGCTTTTGGGACCGACCAAGTGATCACAGCAGCCCGGGGTATGTCTCTGCCATGGGGCTGGCCATTGCAAGGATGAGGCGTTCCCAACAGCTGCTCAGGCAGTTCTCTGCCAAGAGCCCAGATGAAGGCAGATCCTTCCCCACTGGCTCATTCCCCCTAAATACTTGCAGATGATTCCCTTTCCATTGGTATGTCTTGTAATCAGTGATAGGTTAAGATGTGGTTGTGTTTGATTTTTGAGGAGGCTTTGATTAGTGTTGCAGCCCATTTTCTGCCTGATATGAGTGGGGTAGAATGTCTTTTTTATTGTGACCCGAGTGGAGAACATAGCTAAGCTGATCCACTGGGGATCTTGCCCCCATTAATGACCCATCTTTGGGAGCTGCTGTCCCATAGTGACTGCCTGCAGTAGTGATGAAGAGTTGGAGAGCGAATGTCGGGTCCATGGTGGCCCAATGTGACGCTTTGCCCTTTTTCTGTTCTCCCTGCTGGGGTGGAAACATCTAGTTATGGTCTTTTTTCCAAAGGCCTTACCTGGAGCCTCCCTGTCTAGCCAGTGCGTGAGAGGTTACCTACAAAGCAAGGCTGTTGGATGTGGTTTTGTTTTGAGCCTGGGTGGTTCTCTTGGATCAGGGAGTCCAAGATCTCTTTGGGTTCAAGAGACTCTCTCCAGTGTGTTGGTGGCTGTGGTGGCCTCCACCTTCCATCTGTTTCACTGTGTCGAAGTGGGCCACACTGAGATACAAGGCTAGGGACTCATCCAGACATGAAAAGCAAACCTGAGGGAAAGACGAGTCAAAGGGATGTGCTCAGCCTGTCTTTCCGTGAACTGGAGGAAACATGTCAGTTGAAACGCCTGAGAGCTTTTCCCCTCATCCGTGTTCTGTTTTGTGTAACTTTTCTTACAATGAATCTTTGATGAAGAACTAGCTAACCGGGCTTAGGTGAGCTCTGCTGGGACAGGGCTGCCGGCTGCTGCTGGATTATAATGTCAATGGCAGCCTGTTGGAGGCTGAAATACGGCCTGAGTCCCAGGAGCCCTGAGTGCATATAAATAACCAATCAGAGCCAGTGTGTCTGTGCTCGTGATATGCTGGGCTGTGCTGGGCAGGGGGGCAGCCCCGGAGGGTCTTTCAGGCATAGTCTGTGAGTCTCAGGGTTTCCGGTACTTGATGATCTGGAGTAAAGGCGGCACTCGATGATCTTTCCTCTGGAGTGAGTTTATCAAGCATGCAAGGAGACAGCCTTGTTTCTGTATCTCACAAACCTGGGCTCCCTAACTTCCCCACCCCCAATTCAGTCATCAGAATTGGTGCTGAGCAACCCACAACTGTTCCCTCAACAAATCCAAATCCAGCCTCATGGGGTGAAGAGTCACCACCCCTGGGTCTACGCAAAGGCATGTACTGCTAAACCCACAGGGGGTCCCGGAAGATGTGTTCCAACCCCGTTTTCAGGGACAGCCATGTTGAATGAAGGGAATTCGTAGACTCCCACTCTGAAAACCACTCAGAGCGTTGACTGAGTAGATGCCCTGTCATGAGCTCTCCAACCTCTGCATGCCCCCCCCCCCCCAACTGACAAGGAGCCCTCTGTCTCCTGTGGAAGCACATTCTGACCATGGGCAAGTTTTCCCCTCTCTCGCATGGAACTTCATCTCCACCTTCTGCCAGTTGGTTCTCACTCACGAGAAAGGCCAGGGCAGCCATGACCCTCCTTTCCATGTCTTGAATCCCGTCCGAGGAGCTTAGTGAACAAGGCCACAGATGTGGAGGAAAGGTGGTCATCTCAGAGGAGGTGGTCCTAGCCATTGGGGCCACATAGAAGAAACCAGAGTCTCCTTCTGTGGAGCAGCCCTTCAAATATTTGAAGACAGTGAGTGATCACTTCCCTCCCCCAAGTTTTTATTTTCTAAGCTCCTTTGTTTCTCACATCACGTGGCCTGAGCTGCCCTCCCCATCTGGTTTCTCTCCATTGGCTGCGGCCTTTACTCCTTTTAAATGATTATTCCTGGATCTAACCACACAACGGCAGGATTGCATGGAAAATGGTAATAAAGATAGGTGCTATTTATTGAATCCTGCGCTGCACTAGGCACTTTATCTCCTTATGTAGTCTTCACAACAACTCTGTGGTGTAAGGGTCATCATTAGCCATTTTGTACAGATAAGAAAGTTGAAGCACAGAGAGGTTAAACGACCTTCAGTAGACACACAGCTAGTAACTGGTAAGACTAGGACTATCAGTCCAGCAAAAACCTAGGTCCTAAACCTAAACTCCTAGTTATTATGTTTTCCTTCCTTCTGGATGCTCAGCTTCTACTAATACAGCCGCAGGTTGAAGTTGATTAGAAACTATAGGCACCTACAGTGGGGGGAGGGGCGTGGAAGGATCTACTTGGAAGATGTGGCCCTGAGATATCGCTGTGGAGATAGAGGACTTAGCCATGGGACAGAAACTGTGACTAGGCTTGCCCCAAGCAATTTGAGACTGTAACCGATGTGCCGTTGGACGCCTGTCTGCCGCGTGTGCTCTGCAATGCCCTAGGGTCTTTGTGGGAGCCCTGTCGATGGGGATGGGGCCCCAGTCATGCAGTGTGTATCTCTGGAATTTCTGAATGGGATTTGACCGTAGACATGCCTCTACAGGTGACATTCTTGCAAGGAAGTTGAATTGAAAACATCATTCTTGTTTTCTGATTCTAAAATTATACCTGTTCATGTTAAAAAGAAAATTCAAGCTGTACAAAAGCGTAGACAAAAAAGGCTGAGCCCACACACCCAGGGCAACTTCTCCTGGCATTTGGGTGCTTCCCCTCCTGTTATTTCTCCACACTCCTGCACTTAGACCCGGGTCTGGAGACAACCTGTGTTATTTAGATCAGATGTATGTGCTATTCTGTGACTTGCTTTTTTAACTTAACTTTACGTCATGTACTCATTTTCTTGTCAATAAGCGTGAGTCTCCCTTCAAATGTTTAATGGCCTTATAGAATTTCATTCTGTGGATTACCGCAAGTGCTTAACCAGCCTCTTGTTGATGGCCACTTCGGTTGTTCCTGATTTTCCACTCTTCGAGGCTCACCATCTGTTATCCAAGATCCTTAGGGCCTGTTGGTCTCAAAATTTATATTTTTCCAGAGTTTAGAAAGGTATGTTGTGACTGTATCATATATGACATATGCCCCCAGTGGGGTCTAGGCACTGCCCCAGAGTGAAATACAGTAAGACTTCTGCAGTGACAGATAAGTGATCACATCTTGCGACTACAGCCATAAATCAGTTCCATGAAGATTGAGTCTGTAAATGAATTTTGGTGATGATCTTAAAAAGTTTTTTTTCTTTTGGACTTTCTAGAAATGTTGAGTGGTGGACACGGGGATATGGGACTGTGGCCCTGTGTAAAAATACTGCAGTGATTCTTCTTGTGCATCAATCTTTGCCCACTTGTTCCAATTTCTTCTTAGGATGAATTCCTGGAAGTGGCAGGGAGGGCCATAAAGATCCGCCAGCCTGCTGCCTGCCCCAGCCCTGCCCTTTGTGGCTGCGGAGGGATTGATGGCTTTGATAGCTGTGAAGGGGAGGGACCCAGCGCTGCGGTGGGGGTGGGGACTTCTCGTTCTCTTCCAGACCTATAACCCCATAGCCTAATTTCTTTAAGGCCTGGCCTAATTTCTCTCTACTCCATAAAAGAAGTGAGGTGATGCTAATTTGCCCGGTAGGTGGACACACTTGAGCTACTGTGAACAATTCTGAGATGCCAATGGACCGATGTAGGGAAACGGAGTGGTTGCACGCTCGGTCATAAACCTCCGTCCTATATAATAATGAAAAAGAAAAGGATGGAATGTCAGTCTACCCTGAATAAAGACTGCAGAGTGACTCTTATTAAATTGCACTAATCTCACAAGTGGAGATAAAAAGAAAAAAAGTTTTCCTATATTGAATATCTAGCTTTTTAAAGTAATTAGGAATATTAAAGCCCTGACAATGATTGAGATAGAAGCATTATTCATAACTTTTATTTCCGCACTGGGCAGTGATCCAGTATATTTCATTTATGAGGTTTTAGCTGTAAGGAGAAGGACGTGAGCCAATTCCTAAATTAAATATGCCCTGTTAACTTTTATAAATGTTACCAAAGAATCAACTTGGAAATTTAAGCCTTCAGTGTATTATTTAATTATTCTATTTCTAGGGTCCCGCTTCTCTGCCTCCATCTCATGGTGCTTGGAAGTTTGGGTTCTGGGCTATAGAATATCATTTTGGTTTTGGGCTCAGCCCTGTCCAGAAGGCAGAGAGGGCCCCTCCCCCACCCCGCCACCATTTCCTCACCATTCCTGACGTTCTTAGATTCGGCTAAACTGGCTTTACCCAGATGCACAGAGTGCAGGGCAGTAAACGCTCTCTACACAGTGGCTTACTCTCGATGGAGACTCCCCCACACTCCCCGCCCAGTGCTGGGCTCGAGGCAGGACTGCAGAGGAGGCCTGAGTAATGAAGGCAGCAGGGACCAAGTTGGGACTCCACCAAGAGCAGCTTCTGCCAAGTCAAATGTGTCCTTGTCTTGCACAGTGTGTGGGACCCCTGGCTGACTTGGCTGTGAGGTATCCTCACAGATGCAAATAAAGCACGTACCAGCTCAGAAACATGCCCACACTCTTCAGCGAGCCTGGATCAAAGCTTTTCAAACCGAGGTATGTTTGCTGGAGGTTTTTTTTCCTGCGTGTGGTAAAATATACACAACATCAAATGTATTATTTTAACCACGGTTAAGGGGACAGGTCTGTGGCCGTGCGTGCAGTTGCACTGCTGTGCGACAACATTGCCGTCCATCTCCAGAACTTTTTTGTCTTCCCAGCTGGACCTTCGTGCCCATCAAACCCTAACTCCTCATGCCCCCTCCCCCAGCCACAAGCAGCCACCACTCTGGTTTTTGTCCCCACGAATCTGACTACTGTCGGCACCACACATAAGCATCACACAGCAGTTGTCACTTCGTGCCTCGCTTCCTCCACCCAGTGTGATATCTTCGAAGCTCGTCTCAGCTGCAGCGTGCGCCAGAACCTCCTTGCTTTCTGAGGCTCAGTAAACTCCCTCGTGTGTATGGGCCACATTTCGTTTACCTGCTCATCTGTCCGGGGACACCTGGGCCTCTTCTGCCCTTTGACTACTGTGACCCTGCTGCTACGAACAAGGGCATGCAAATACCTCTTCGAGTCCTTGCCTTTACTTCTTTTGGATACGTTCCCGGAGTGGATTGCTGGGTTATGTAGTAATTCTGTTTGTTTCTTCAGGGAATCACCACACTGTTTTCCACGGCGAATGCACCATGTTACATCCCCACCGGCAATGCACGGGGTTCTAATTCTCCACACTTTTGTCACACTTGTTATTTTCCATGTTTTTGATGATTGCTATTCCAGTGAGGGTTAAGTGCTGTCTCTCTGTGGTGCTGGTGTACATTTCCCCAATGATTAGTGATGCTGAGTGTGTGTGTCTCTTCATGTGCTTTATTGGCCGTTCGTGTATCTTCTTCGGAGAAATGTCTGTTCTGGGTATCTGCCCATTTTTTAAAACTGGGTTATGCTGTTGTTGAGTCATACATGTTCTTTATAAATTCTGGATATTAATCTTAGCAGATAGATGATTGAAAATATTTCTTTCCATATTGTGGGTTGCCTTTTCACTCTGTTAATAGGGTCCTTTGATGCACAAAGGTTTTAATTTTGGTAAATTCCAGCTTATCTAGGTTTTCATTTGTTGCCTGTGTTTTTGGTGTCATGTCCAAGAAATTATGGCCAAATCCAATATCATGAAGCTTTCCCTCTGTTTTCGTCTAAGAATTTTATAGCTGAAGTTCATGGGCCGTTGGCCCATTTTGAGTTAACTTTCACACATGGTGTAAGGTAGGGGTCCAACTTCAGCTCTTTTACATGTGGACAGCCAGTTTCCCCAGCACTGTTTGTTGAAAAGCCTTTTGCTAATGATTCTTGGAGCTATGGAGTTTACATTTTTCACCATGTAATGGCACATTAGTTACCTGATAAGTAATTTAAGTATTATTTGTTATATTAAAATATACAGATTTATTATAGAACTGAATGTAGAATTGGCATTTATTTTTTTTAATGTGATCACTTGAGCCTTTGGTGGACCTGTCGCTGCTATGCCATTGGACATCCCTGGAGGCAAGGAAGTTTTAGGGGCGAGGCTGGGGAAGCAGTGGGAAAGGCAGGAAGACCGTAACCAGAATTAGATCTCCCAGCACTGGCGACTGTTTGCAAGGATGGTTTAGAGAGGGATCAGGGCTCAAGCCCCTTCCCCACCGCATTTTTGGGAACTCTGTCTTGCCGCCAGTGTGTCGGGCTGTCTGCAGTACCCCGCGGGCTGTGCCTGGGCTCCTTGGCTCAGGATCAGCGTAATGGTCCAGCCTGCATTGCCTCATCTCAGGTGCTCCAGGGCCTCTGCACTCTCCCACAGTGCTTGGTGCTGACCTATAAGCGCCGACACTCCTAGGACCCGCGTAGCACTGGCTTGGGCGTTCTGTTTTCCTGGAGCTCTCCTCACATGTGTGAAAGCCTCTCTCCACATATTCCTGGAGTGGAGTGCTAGGAAGTAGGATCTAAAATCCCAAACCAAATTCCTGGTCACTGAGATCTCATGATTGAACTTGAAACCGTTAGATCAAGAGCTGGGAGGGACCACAGAGATTGTCTGGCCTGATTCCATTGCACAGATGGGCAAACTGGGATGCGGAGAAGGGAGACTGCTTGCTCGCGGTTACTCAGGGAGGCAGTGGCAGAGCTGTAACTTAATCCCAGGTCTCCTGACTCCCGTGCCTTTGTCTTCCCCCAGCGGCCCTTGGAGTTCAAGGCTGGAGTTGTCTTAGAGGCAGATGGGTCTCATTATAGCAAAGCAAACAGGCCAGGCTGTTCTATAGACTTGTGCAGGTGACGAAAGGTTCCAGACCCTCCTGGTTCCTTCTCTGTGCAGGCCTAGAGTCATGACTCCAGGTCAGGCCAGGGCACTGGGATGGGGATTTCTGGGGGGAGAGGGCGGGGAGTCAATCCTGCCACCTTCCCATGATGCTCTGTTTCTGGAAAGTCAACATCCAGCATCAAGGGCCCTGGTGACCTTTATGCTGACATCCTGGAGGGCAGTCTCCCACCTCTCCCACCCCCCACCACTTCCACCATGCACAGCCCTCCTGTGATTCTCTCGTCATCCTGGGACTTGGAAAAAGGAGTGGGGAGGGGGAAAGCCATGGGTGGGGAACGCCTTATGACTCATATCCTCGCCTCCCCCTGTGGGGGCTCCTGGGGAGCCCTGGGTTACTTCATCTGAGGGGGTGTGCAGAGGAGCGCTTGCCAACAGGGAGGCTGCAGCTCTCCCATGTTCTTTTTTCACGACACTGAGCCGGCTGTCAAGGTTAAAGCAACTCCAGATGAATCACCACAAAGCAATTACACTGCCAGTCCTCGGTTCCTTGCGTGCCGCCCTGCCCAGCCTGCGGCCCTCGCAGAACCGCCTAGGCCACCTTCTGTCGGCATCTGCTGTGCCCGTGGGCCTCCCCGGATGGTGGGCTGCGCGTCAGCATCGCACTCAGGGTGCAGTCACCGTGATGGGGACAGAAGGGAGCTGTGGATGCGGCAGCAAATGCTTGCTCAAGGTCTGTGCATAAGAGGCTCTGCTATTCCCCTCAGAATTCTAATTTTGAACATAAAAGAATTCAGTAGCTGGGGCCATGGGCCCTGTTGGCTCAGCGTTCTCCGTCCCTTGAGTTCCATTCCACGCACATTTATTGAGTACTTCTCAGATGCCAGTGCTGCTAGGGGGCCAGGGCTGAAGGGGGAGATTGGGGATGAGGAAGGCATAACCCCCGTCCTCAGGGAACTTGAGCAGAAGCGAGAACCACCAGTACAGAGAGGAGGGAGGAAGAAGATTTTATGGGAGGGGGCACCTGGATAGCTCAGGAAAGCCATCATGGGAGGGGGAAGGAAGGAAGGAACCAGGTGTATGCTGTGGTCTCATTTTAGATGAAGAAACTGAGGCACAAAGAGGTTAAATGAATGCCTGAGGTCCTGCAGCTGGTGAGCGTCGGAGCGGGCCTGTCTGACTCTTTCCACAGGACATGGAGGAAGGGGATCAGAAATGTGAGAACCAAGGCACTGGTGAGAAGCAGGTGACAGAGGCTGAAAGAGACCTCAGTCCAGGCCCGGCCTGAGTCCTGGGGGGCTGGGCTGCAGGGGAAGGACAGTGGGAAGGTGGATCTGCTAGCCTCCCTGGCCATCCTTCCACCCTTGGCCCTTGCCTATCCCAGTCCCTGCCCCCCTCTTTCGGGGGACCCCCCCAGTCTTATTTATGCTCTGGAAGCTGTGAAGAGGTTTGTGTCCTCCCTTCCAGAGTTTCTTTCTTCCAAAGGTGCCTCCCTGGAGAAATGGGAAGTGAGAGGGAGCAGACATGGGGTGTTCCACCCTCATGGGGTCCCAGACTACTGGGTTGGTGCATATGTGGCTGAGCTGCGGGCAGCCCATGGAGACCCCAGAACCTGAGACCGAAGGCAGCTGGCCCCCCACCCCATCTCTACTCCTGGACTGAGTCCTACTTCTGTGATGACGCCTACCAGGGAAGGAGGGGAGACCTTCTGAGAGCCCCCTTCCCAGGTCCAAGGAACCTAGGAAGGCCGCGGGGGGCAGGAGGCGTGGGGCCACTGTTCTTCCGACTCCTTGAGCGAGGACACCCTCCCAACGTTTCACTCCCTCTCCTCTGCCCCTCTGCCTCTCAGACCAGGAGAGGTACTGGGACCAGTCCCACTGAGAGGGCCGGGCAAGGCCCTAGCATGTGCAGTCCATCTAAAAGTCGATTTTTTTAGCCTGAGACAGCCAGAAGTCGGATAGCCTGGAGTCTGCATGAGCGGTGTGTTCAAGGGGCTGCTGTAGTGGAGGGGAGGGAGGTACATTCTGCCCCCTCAGCTCCCGCCATCTGCTCCCTGAGAACAAAATTAATAAATAAACGACACACAGGGAGTCCTAAGAACTGGGAAGAGGGAGGAGGGTAGGAGAACCCGCCTAGAATGTGACAAAAGCAGAACAGAGGGGCAGGAGCCAAGTTGGCGTCATCCTGTGGGGCTGGCAGCTGGTGCTGACACCTCTCCCCGGCCCCACTCAGGCATGAAAAGGGCACTGTGCCCCCCCCCACCCGCACACATCGGCACATGGCCTCTTCTCCCAGGGTGGGCACGTGGGCTGGGTCTCCAGGGGAAACACAGCTCCTCTGAGAAGGAAATCACGAACTGCTCCCACCAACCTGGAGCAGCCTGGAACTCTGCAGGGAAGGGAGGGAGGAGGTGCTTCCTCTCTGGGGCCAGGAAGGACCTGCCAGACCTGCCCGATCTTAATGGACTTTCAGTTCAGTCCCGGTCAGCTCAGGGCGGCTGCGTGCCAGGCGCCACGTGAGGATCGTATTTCATCTCCCTGCTGCCCCGCTGCCCGCTGCCGGTGAGGTGGGGGCTACCACGCAGTTTGCAGTTGAGGAGGCTGGGGTCTAGGGACGGTTAGTCATCCCCTCGGCTGTTCCGGAGTGTGCATTCTTTTCACTGGGGCATGCTTCCACCAAGCACCGGGCTGTGGAGGAGGTGACACTTGAGGCTGAAAGGTAGGAAGTCTGGGCTTGGCCTGGTCTAAGTCAGATTAGACTTCTCTCCGAACTCACATCCAGCACTTACTATACATGCCATCCCATTCATTATTCATTATTATTTCCCCCATTTCTCAGATGAGAAAACTGAGGCTCAGGGAGGTTAAGTACCTGGCCCAAGGGCACACAGCTAGTAAAAGACAGAATTAGGATTTGAACCCAGGTAGCCTGTCTCTGGAGACCACACTTGCAACTCTGGTTAATGCTTCTTTCCAGGGCTCTCTGCCTTCCCTCTCCAGCCCCACCCATACTTGGGAGGTAGGGAGATAGCTAAAATGGAAATGAGTCATGTCACTTCCCTTTACCTGCGAGGAAGTGCCCCAGCTCCTTGACCTGGCCTTGCCCCTCTGGGTCCGATGCCTGCCTGGTGTTCACCCTCCTCTCCCCTCACCCCATCCTCTCCCCTTCCCCTCTCCCAGCCCTCCTTTAGCCACTGACCCATTGCTCTTTTGCCTTCAAAGCCCAGCTCGAGGCTTCCTGACTCCCACAGACCTTGACCATATGCGCACGGCCAGCCTGGTCCATGCCACCCCGGACGATTATCATTTGATTGCATGTCTGCTACCTTCTCAGCCCCCAGCCCCTGAGGCCTTCTCAGTGGCAGGACCCAGGTCTTACCTGTCTCTGTCACCTGGTGTTCAGCATGTGCGGGCACATGATGGGTATTCAACGCAGCACTAAGTGGGATCCAGTGGATTTGTTCTCCCCTTTTACCAGGTTTTTGTTCCTTCAGGAGATGCTCGATGTTGGTGCTAGAACTAGGGAAAGGCGGGGGGGCTCTGGGGTGGACACCGGGAGGATGTAGAGCCATGTTCGTTGATCTTCCGAAGCTCCTTACCGATCAGAGCTGCCCATGCACTGCCCCCGAGGATTGCAGTGTGGGGCCAAGAGTCAGGTTGCTCCTTCAGGGGAAGGCACAGATCACATCAGGCTGACGAAGTGGGAAAGATGCTAGGAAGGCAGTGGAACCAGAGCTCAGAGAAGGGTAAGACTTGAAGCTTCAATAGCCAAGTGTGTAAAGAAAGGGCTTTCCAGGCCGACTGACTCACATACGCAAAGGTACCAAACGGTGAGCAGGTGCATGTGGCTGAAGCAGAGGGTGCCTGCTGAGGAGTGGGAGCCAGGCCACACCAGTGAGCCAGGCCAGGTGGTTTGTGCTCTTACATCAATAGCTTGAGGAGCTTGGACATTATCCCATGGGCCTTGGGGAGCCCTGAAGGCTCGTTTTGCATCATCTAAGTCTGCACTGTTTCCTAATAGGGCAACCTCCTGTTTCTTCTCCCAAGTAACCTGTGACCAGGTCTGGGCCTCAGTGTGGGAAGAGAAGGGATGTCGTAGGCTCTGATTTACTCTTCCAGTCCTGGCTAGTCCCTCCAGGCCAGCTGGACCATGCTTTCCTGGCCCTGTCCCTGGCTGGAGGTGACCAAAGAACATATGGCAGGTTATCTTGTCATTGTGTGGGAGGCAGATTGGATGGGGGAGACTGCTGTGATTAAAAGTTGGTGAATGGACCTGGGCCAGGGGTGACCCACAGAGGCTGGGCTGGACATATCCTGACACCTTTCTGCCTCCCTGGCCAGACCAGAGGAGGCAGACCTGATGGCTAGTGGGATGTCCCATGCAGAGCACCTGGAACTGGATCTATGGTCCCCGGATCTCTGACTTCCAGCCTGCCTCTGGGGCAGCACTTCACCTCCAGTCCTCAGACACCAGCAGGGCCCCAGGGCTGACAGCAACTGCCCCCAAGGGCTCAGCAGCAGAGGCAGCCCAGGCTGGGGCATCCATCACTCTCTAATAAGGAAAGCCCATCCTGGCAGGCTGGGTAATGGCTTCAAATTGAATAATTAATAAAGTTATAAAATATGTCTACTATATGGCCAGAATAATCCTGCTCAATTAGAAGCAATTATTTCTTGCAGTTATGCCACTTGGTATTTTTTATGAACAGCTGTAGCAACAAGTCATGATTTCCAGATTTGGCTGCCCACGTGAGAGGTTCTGTTGAGACCAGTCCTTCCCTAGGGCTTTTTCCAGATGTGGAATATCCATCTCTTCATCCATGCATCTGTGCATCCATCTGTGTAACCATGTATCAGTCTATCCATCTGTCCACTCATCTATCCCTCTGTCATCTGTCCATCTATGCACACATCCATTTGTTCATCCATTCATCCAGTAGACATTTCTTGATCCCCTTCCATGTGCCAGTACACTAGGTTCTGGGCATGTGGAGATGGGTAGACCCTGCTCCTGCCCCTAGGGAGCTCCAAGCCCAGGCAAGCGGACCTTTGAGTTGGGCAAGCTCTCATTCCTGTTTCTCTTCAGAGGTCCTGTCAAATATGATTTTTGTCCTTCATGATTTTCCATGTGTTCCAGACATACACATGTAAATATTTGGGTTTATCCCTGGCCTTGACCCAGGTAAATCCTTTTCCTAAGATGGTTCAGCTTTTTGGCCTACATTGAGAGTTTAAAGGTTTGTTGCCTTCAAAACATCCACTTTTTATCAGGCGGAGATCAGGGGATGTGGGATCCGTTTCTGCCCTGTCTCCAGCCCTCAGTGTGACCTGGACGGGACATTTACTTTTTCTTGGCTCACCTGTAAAGTATGAAGAATCACTGTGAGCGCACAGAGGTGTCAAGAGGCTTGGGCCACCTGTTAGAGACCCAAGTTCTTCTCCTGGAGCACTAGATATAAGCTGAATTCTCAGTTAAATCAACTCATACTTTATTTGTTTTTTTTTTTTAAGATTTTGTTTTTAGAGAGGAGGGAAAGGAGAAAGAGATGGAGACAAACATCAATGTGTGGTTGCCTCTCTTGCACCCCCTACTGGGGACCTGGCCTACAACCCAGGCATGTGCCTTGCCTGGGAATCGAACCAGCACCCCTCTGGTTCACAGGCCAGCACTCAATCCACTGAGCCACACCAGCCAGGGAAAATGAACTCATATTTTATAGGCCCCCTGCAAGAAATCCTTTCATAAAGCAAGTGCTCTTTTTGCAGTGAAGATACCCTCCTGATTTCTCTGCTTGGACATCAAGACTGTTCTTATAGGGCAGCAAAAGCATGACTCGATTTATTAAGTCTCCGTAGAGCCCTTGCTGTCAGCTCAGCTCTGTGCTGGGTGAATCTGATAGAGTTATCTAGTGAGTTATATTACGGTCACCAAACATTTATTAGGGCCCTGCCATGTTCAGGGCTCTGGAGATGCAGGTAGAACTACATCCTGACTCAGAGTCAGCCTCTCTGACACAGGTTCCCTTTTGCCTCATTGTGAATCAGACCGTCACAGCTAGCAAATCAAAGTGACAAGGGGGGCCACGCCTGGGAGAAGCCACACCTGGGAGAAGGTATTTGCGACACATATAACCCATAAAAGATTAAATATCCACTATGTGTGTGTGTGTGTGTGTGTGTGTGTGTGTGTGTGTGTGTGTGTGTGTATAGACATATATATACACACACATATATGTATAGAGTTTTTAAAATCTTACAAATCAATAAGGTCAACCCAAGTCAAACGCTGGGAAGGAATACAAACATGCGCTCACAGGAAAAGGACACCCTGGGGACTGAGCATATGGAAAGATGCTCCCCTACTGGTGGTCAAAGAAATGCAAATTCAAACTGAGAGAGGCTGACATATCATACCCAGCAAACTGGAATAAACTGATTTCTGACAACACCAAGTGTTAGGATGCAGGCAGATGGGCATCTCCTATGCCGCTGGGGAGAGTGCGAACTGGCAGTACCATCTTAGGGCGCAATTCAGTAGTTCTAAATAAAGCTCAAGGTAATACCCCCCATGACACCATTTTTCTCAAGTATTTCTTCCTACCACAACTTAGAATAAGAAATGTATTTTATATTACATTCCAGCACATACATATTCACTGATATTTTTAAAATCTCTTCTATTGAAATTTTGAAAATGATAGGCGTGACCTTTATATTGATTTCATGATTCTCTTCTGGGTTTCAACCTAACGTTTGAAAAATTCTGCTCTCAAGAGCCTCTTCAACATGAGCAAACAATGCTTCATTGTTTGTGGTGGTGAAAAGCTGCTAGTAGCCTAGAGGTCCCTCAAGAGGGTAACGGATACATTGTAACACTTTCATGGGCGGAATCCCTGTAGCAGTTTAAAGGAAGGAACTAGTGTCATACCTGTCTACCTGGTGAATCTCTGAGAGATAAAGCAAGGCTACAGAGGGCTGGCTACATATGTGCCATCCAACATCATGTGTATAAAGTTTAAAAGCGTGCAACATAACGACTGTATCATTTATGGGTACGTTTGTATGTAGTAACTGTATAAGAACAGATGTGGAAATGATAAACACTGAGTTCAGCATCGTATTGTCCTGGGAGGGAGGAGGGAGGCATAGGGAGGGATACGCAAGGAGTTTCAGGTGCGTAATGTTTTCTCTAAAACACGCATCTGTATCAAAAATGGGGATTATTAAGGTTTGTTGGATGAATATGCTATGTTTTAATTTTCTCTAAACTTCGCAATATGCTTGGGAGATTCATATGCAAAAGAAAAGGCCTTTGCCTCCTCTTTCTCCACCTGCCTGCACCTCAGCTCAGGTGAAGAAAAACCAAGAGTCAGTCTGTGCTAAACTCAAGTGTTCGTCCAGTCAGTGCAGTTCAACCGGTGCTTATGAGCACCTAGCCGTGGGGCTGACGGTGCCAGGCGTGGGGTGTGGAATAGGCAGGAAGTGGGGGCGTGTTACAGGTGAGCGTTTGGCTCTCAGCAAGGGCACGGGCTGCACACCCATCTCTGCCGGTACTCCTGCCACAACGAGGGGCCCAATGTTCAGAGCCTGTGTTTCCCTGCGGAATCAGGGAAGTCTCCCTGAAAGAGGTGAGGGTTGAAATGGGCCTTGAAGGACAGACAGGGATTGATTAGTTAGAGACTCTGGAAAGGAGAGGAACCTTGAGCTCCAGAAAGTTCCAGGTCTGCATGGGAAAGAAGTGATAAGGCAGCTCAGGCCCCTGAACTGGAGCCTGCAGCTAAGATGGGAAATGCTCCCTTGGCAGCAGTGCCCAGCGGGACGCAGACAAATGGAGTGGAGAGGTGGGTCTAATTCATCACTGGGGCTTAGGAGAGCTGGGTTCCTGGAGCCTGTAAGAGATTGGAGACAGCCTGCTCACCGCAGAAAAGCACCACCTCTCAGGGACAGCCTGCTCCACCACACATCCTTGGGTGAGGGCCCCAAAAGGGAAGAGGGGACAAAGTTTTGCTCACATCCCACACTTCAAATTTATTTGACCAGCTCCCAATAAATTCCTCACACTAGAGGTCTCGCTATCCATCTCAGGGTGGCAGGCAGAGGGGTGGGTGGACTGCACAGGAGGTAGCTGTCTGAGATTGCTTGGGGACAGGGCCACATGTCTTGCCAGGAGGCAAGCCCCTAAATCCTTCTGACTTGCTGCCCTTCTAGTAAATTCAAATAGTTTAAAATAACTCCCTTTGACCTTGAGGCTGGTTCCAACTTTTTGTCATCCATCAGCCCTAACCGATTTCTTATTAAGGCTCTGCTGTTGCCCTGGAAAAGTTACCACCTTAAATCAAAGGGCCGACAGGACAAGGGAGAGGCAGAGGAGCTGGAGGCAGCGAGAGACAGCAAGTCAGGAAGATGAGGTTCTAGTCCTACTGCCGGGGCGAGCTGGAGACCTTCCCAGGTCCGCAGCTCGCCCGGGGGCTAAGAACATAGTTGTCTAGTTCTGCATGGCTTGAAAAGACTCAGAGGTGAGCCCCTTCCTACGGTTTCCCAGAAGCCAGCAGGGAGAGGGCTCAGGGAAAGTGGACGCGTAGCACTGACTGCCTTTACCCCTCATTCATTCACTCATCTATGAGCACGTTTCATTTATTTAATTCGTTTGCGTGGGGTGCCTACTGCGTGCCTGTTCCAGGTGCTGGGGAGACAGCAGAAACAAGACAGAGTGCGTGGGGCCCTCCTTCTAGTGAGGGAGACGACTAACAAGCCCAGAGATGAACATGGTAGTTCGATGTTGGTATGGAGACAATAAAAGATATTGAGCGAGGCAGGGTGGTCAGCAGAGGCTTCCCCGAGGAGGGGACATCTGAGCCAAGACTTGAATGACAAGAAAAAACAACATACCAGAGAATGGGTATGTTGGTAAAACTTCTTAGTACTTAATAAATTTTTGACTCAGCAGAACGGAATTTGTTTTATGCATGGAAGACAATTGCTAAGCCAGGCTCTGCTGAGGATTTGTAAATGAATGGGCAGGTTCACGCCCCACACAGTGCCTTCAGTCTAGTAGCTGTGATCGCCCAGCTGCCCCAGGAACTAGAGGGCAGAGTGCTGCAGGTGGGACCACAGCTTTGGGCCGAAGCCTCAGAGAAGACACAGGCCCCTTGCAGCTGGGATGGGCAGGGAAGGGCTCCTGGAGGGCAAAGCACCTACAGAGTGTCACGTGGCAGGATGTGGGCTCTGTGGACAGTGCTGGGCCCAGCTAGTGCTCATTTATCCCCTCAGGTGTGGGTCCTGAGCGGGCGCAGGTCCTGAGTGGGTGCACATGTCCTATTAATTACCGAGCGAGCCGGGGCAGGGAGGAACTTGGAGTTGGAATTAACTGTCTTTTAATCATTGGCAGCAGGATGAGTGATGTGGATTGTTTTTTCCTGGCTGTTGCCACTGCCAAAGCAAATTACTGAGGTGTCCCCGCATTTCTGCCTTGCATGTCTCTCGGCTCCGGCTCCCAGCCCTGCCTGGGAACCAGGAGCCTGGATGTTGCAGATCATGGGAAGTGACAGGTCTCCTCTACAACTCAGGGTTCTCTGGGAGACAGCACGAGCCATATGAGTGCCTCCCTTTCATAAGTCAACACAATTGGCTTAGCAAACAAAGATGAGCAGGACGGATTCTTCTGCATTTCGTCTCAGCACCCAACATCTCATTAGTCACAGCCAGAAGATTCAGGGGACAGCCAAGAAATGCAGTGACTTTCCATGCAGCTTGGAAGCTGACTGGCTGATGTCCTCAAAGGCCAGCACTGCATCTCACTGTGGGAACTCCTGGGGGGCAAGTCCAGGCTGGCACTGGGAGACAGGCGGTAACACAGCCCCTTAGGGAACAGAGTCGAGTGGAGGGAAATGGCGAGTCAGTCGGTAGGACAGTGCTGGGCTGCTCTTGTGCCTGTGTACAGGATAGGAAGGCAGCGTGGGAGGGGGCAACTCTGTGAGGTAGACCTTCAGTGGGGATTTTTATCGCCCCCACTCTGTGCCCATGCAATACTTGACACAGAATAGAACGAGCAGTGTGAGACATTGTGGCCACCAAATTATACTGAGGTGCCCCCGCTGCAATGAATGACAGCCGTCTTTTCCTCATTCTTGGGGGAGTGGAGAGATCAAGCTAATGTGCACTTTTCTGTCAGTTCTGTATTTGTGCATTTGGTGTTGAGATCTTCCTATAACCAGTGGTTTCTGCAGCTGCTTGACTGCAAAAATCTAGGGACAGGGACGGAACATTATTAAGCACCTGCGTGTGGCGGGTTCTGGGCTGGGCACGCGCAGCCCTTCCTCTCATTTAATCCTGCCCACAGCCTCGCACGCACGGTGTTCTCATCTGCAGATGAGGGAACGGAGAGGCCGAGCTGTCAGACGGAGGCTGAGTGACTCGGAAGGCTCGGGCTATGGGAGATATGGTCTGCCGTAGCCCAGAGTTATCTGGTGCGCTGCAAAGACACGCCACACTGCAGCCAGCCTCCGCTCGAATTCCTGGTTACAGACAGCTTAACGAAAGGTTGTCCAACGCCACTTTTGCTCGGCGGTAATCCCATAACCCTGATGTTCTTCCTTTGCTGTCAAAGTGGATGTCACTGTCATGTCAGACACCCATGTCCCAGCCAGGGCAGGTTTCGGCAGTTGGAGCTTGGTCCCAGCGCAGGTAACGTCCAGGACAGGTGTGCCTTCCAAGTTTCCGGAGCCCAGCTCTCTGGCTGCTGGCTGCAGGTTCTGTTTGAAGGGGCAGCCACAGCTCCTGGGTTTCAAGAACTTTTGCCAAAGCTGGGCTTCCCTGTGGGGCCAACCTTGGGGCTGTCCCCTGCCTCTGAGCCCAGGCGAGTGACCTTTATCCCAGTCTTTCCTTCCTGAGCGTCCTCTCCAGGCCCCCGGGGTCATTTTCTCTGGGTTGGGAAAACCAGAGAGGGACCTAGGTATTCTTACTAGTTTCAGCAATTCTCTTAAAATGGGGTTCAGCAAATAACAGCCCCTGGGCCATGTCTGTTCCACAGACCACTTTTGTGAATGAAGTTTTATTGGAACACAGCCATGCTTATTTGTTTCCAGATGTCTATTATTATGTTCTCACCACACTGTCAGAGCTGAGTACTTGTGACAGGGACTGTCTTGCCTGCAAAGCAAAAAGTATTTACTGTCTGGCCCTCTACAGAAAACCTTCACTGATTTCTCCGTTAGAACATCAGAACTTTTTAGTGTGTTAACCCCATGAAAAGTATTAAGTGCCTTACAGGCAGGATCACCAAACCTTTCCATCACCTGGGATAATTTTATAACAATAGTAACAGCGGCCATAGCAGGGCTGGGGTTGGCGCTCACCCCGTGCAGGCTGAGGCCCAGGCCGTGGAAGCGTGCTGTCTGCAGGAACCGGGACACGTTCTGTGAGCTCTGCATCTCGATTTCTTCTTTAAAATGGGAGCTACTCCGGGGGGTTGCCATGGGGGTTGGATAAGGTAGCAGATGTAGGGTGCTCAGACTCACCTTGATGAAGGACTCACCTTGATGAAGGGCTCACCAGATGCTGGTCTGCTCATGTGATCCTCACGGCAATCCCTCGTCACGGGCACTGGCAGGGCCCTGCCCATCCAAAGCCTTGCTTTCTGAAGTCGGAAACAGAAAGTTTTGGATGGATCACTCAGTAGACAACTTCCTTTCTGAATTCAATTAGACTTGGATGGCAGGAGACACTTGTGTACTTGTGATCTTCAAGTTGTTGTCATTACCATTCCCAAATTACAGATGCAGAAACTGATGCCGAGGCAGGGTAAGGGGCCATGGGAAGGTAGGACTCGAGGCAGGCTGTCTGACCCCAGAGCACTAGGTAGCCAAGCACCTGCCACGTCCTGGTGACTCTCAGCCAGCTGAGCCCCCCGTGGTCCCTCATAGCAGGTGCCTTTGCTCGATGAGCAAATTCATGAGCGAGGGATACTGTAAGAACAGGCTGACCAAGAGGTGGTTGTGCCCCTGCATTGTCACGGGGAGCTTGTATAACTGGCAACCCAGTGCTCCTTATGACCATCTACCCCATTACGGGGAGACGGAAGCAACCAGCCGCACAGCAGCAACTAGCCACCTCCAGTTTGGAGCCCATGACCGTGGCCTGATGGGAGGGCTCTGACAGGGAGCCACGGAAGGCGAGGGTGAAGTGGAAGGAGCCCTGGATTCAGAGTTAGGACACCGGGTTTGAATCCCAGCCCCGGCACTAACGTTCTGTGTGACTTCGGGAAGTTACTTTCCCTCTTTGAGCCTCAACTTCCTCATTTTTCAAATAAGGGCATTAGATTTCACTAGATCAGTGGTTCTTAATGGGGAGGTAGGGCTTGCCCTTCAGGGGATATTTTGCAATACCTGGAGGCATTTTTGGTTGTCATAGTTGGGGAGGGCACTACTGGTATCTGGCGTGCAGAAGCCAGGGGTGCTCCTAAGCATCCTACAGCATACAGGACAGCCCACAACAAAAAACTATCACACCACCCGTGTCGATAGTGCCACTGTGGGGGCACCCTCAGAAACCCTACAACCTAAAATCTACCAGGGCCCATCCTGCTCTGGAATTCTACCCTTCATTTGTTCATCAAAGATGTGTCGTATTACGGGCCAGGCAGTGGACAGGGCAGAGTCCCTGCCCTCTCGGGGACCACAGGTAATGAGGATAACGATACCAGGAGGTCGGACTGGCTGAGTGCAAACTATTCCTGAGTTCTCTACATCAACTGTCACTTTTATTCCTCACAAAAACACCTACTCCCATTTTACAGATGAAGAAACTGAGGCTCAATGAAGTAAAGCAACTGAGGCCACACAGCTGGTGAGTGGTGGCATGGGCATTTTCACTCTAGCGTCCCTGCCTCTAGCCGTATGTACCCCTCTGGGCCTGAGAACAATGGAGAGTAGGGCAGGGCCCTGCCAGCACAGGCCTGGAAGACAGGCAGCCTGAAACGCTTGGGCCCTGTGGTCTCTTTATCATGCAAACCGTTTAGCAAACTGGAAAGAGGCCTCCTGACTATAAACCAACCGGTAATGACCTGACAGGCAAAGGGGACTGGAGAAGTGTTAGGGCCACGCAGACATTAATCTGCTTCCAGCCTCTGCTGCAGGAAAGACATTTGTTATGCAGTTATGGGAGCCATAAAGGGTGGTTGGATACGACAGCCCTCCTGTGACAGCAGCAGGAGCCTCTGTAAGTGGGAACCGGCCCAGGAGGGACAGGCCCTATTGGCCTGAGACAAACACTTCCACCTGCCGCTGGGAGGATGCTGTGGGGGGACAGGAAAAAATGCAGGGTTGCCCCAGGGGAGCTGGGTTCTGTCAGCTGCAAGACCTCCAGCAAGCCCTGTCCTTGCTCTGGCCTCAGTTTCTTCATCTGTAAAATGGAAATATTCATGTCTGTCTCACAGGGCTGTTCTGAGGCCCTAAGGCGTGGACATGGCCTATTTTACAGAGCTAAGCATCATTATTGGTGGTGGTGGTCGTAGGAGTAATAGCAGCCTCGGCAACAAGATAAGGGCTCTGTGAGATTGAAGCAGACACTGGGGCTGGGTGTAGCTTTATCGATCCACCTGGTTCACCTTCCCCACTGTATCCGTAATAGCTTCCATTCATCACACGCTTACTGTGTGCCCAACACCGTTCTACGCCCTTTATTTAACCCATTTAATCCCCACAGCAGATCTGTGAGGTGGGGATGCATGTTATCCCCATTTTACAGATGAGGACAGCTGAAGCCCAGAGAGGTATCAAGGTCACCCACCTGGTTGCAGGCAGGCTGGCTCCACCCTCACACATGGATGAGAACTGGAGTCCATTGCAGGGTGGCAGGCAGATGGTGCCTCTACTTCCTGGGGGCTCCCAGTGCTTCCTAATTGCTGCGGCCACAGGGCATCACGTGACCTCAGCCCCCACCCCCATCATGTAAATGATGGCACACTAGTTTGCTTTTGTGGGGTTGGCTTTTCCTGGGAAGTGGGATAACTTCCAGCTTCAGCCCATGACACAGTGGGCTGACCCAGAGCAGTGCCTTCAAGAGGTTGGCTGGCACCCAGAGGACACATCCCAGCCCCTCCAGGGGCCTGGCAAGGGCATGGCAGCGCCTCGCCTCATGGGGGCCTGCAGGTTGGGGCAGTTTCTGTAATTGGAGCTTGGTGTGAGGACAGTGCAGCTGGCTTGGACAGGGACACATAGGGGACAAAGGTCTCCACTGGGGAGCAGACCAGGAGAGCAGCAGAGTGGGGCCCCACCCCAGATAGATAGAGGGCTGGAGACCACGGGAGGCAGCCTGGTGCTCGGTTACGAAGTGGTCAGCTTGGGCTTGCACAACATGCTGATGTCTTCTTTTTTTAATTATCATTGAAATAGTCACATAAAAAATTTAAATTCCTTTAGATTCCTTCTGGGCCTCCAACAACCCTACAGAAACATTACCAATGAACCCCAGCACCTCTGTGGGGGAGGAGGCCGGAGGAGGGAGTGAGGGTCTGTGATGGGTGGCCCGGCAGGCTCTGTGTTGGTGCTGGGACCCTAAGACCCATGTTCCCGGCCCCCAAGTCCCCGGCATCTCACTGTGTCCTTCCACCTGCCCTGCTTCTGTTCTCGGGGAGATGTCCTTGTTCCTGAGCTGTCAGAGACCCTACTTTGCAGGCTCCCTCAATTAAGCACTTTCTTTCTAGGGTTTGGGAAGTTCTTAAGCAGGGGCCAAACCCCACAGGACTGTCCAGTGTCTTCCCTACAAGTTGACTGTCCTTTTGGCTCCCTGTTCAGAGCCATCTGGAATGGGAGATGGACAAAACGGTCTTTCCACCCCCAAATCCTGTTAACTTGGGGTATCTCTTTGTAAAATGCAAGGGCAAAGTGCTCACTCCAACCTGAGGTACGTTCCTGAGCCCTGGGCCCCAGCCCCTCTGCACCAGGACATCTGGGTGGAGGCTTCTTGTGTTCCTTAGAGGAAGGTGAGGGGAACCCCATCTACTCCCCACCTCACGGTGCCCTCCTCAAGTACCCTCAGCGGTGAAAAGTCAAGGGAAACCTTGCTGTTTGCCAAGTGGAAAAGACAGGAAAATCAATAGAAGGAAAAAAATCTCATTTTCAAGCTTCTAAGCAGGTATTACAATCAATAATGCAAAGAGCAGAGGGAGGCCATTAAGCCACACTTGGCAGTGTCCTCCTGGCCCAGCCCTGGAAATGTTTATTGAGGAGCGAACTTCAAGGGCGGCTCACCACCCACCCCCAGCCTGCCCCAGGGCAGCCTCTCTTAGGGGAGCCAGTCCCAGGCTCTTGAGGCAAACACTTGGAAATGAGTTAATCAATCCCTTGACCACAGTGTGGACCCCAGCATGCCCCCCCCCCCGCCCCAAGGATTTAGACCTGTAGAGCCAAGGGTGACCACAAGGGAAGGGCGCAGCCAATCTGCTGGGAGAGGGCACTGGCCATTTTCCCCTTTGTTTTTCTGTTCAGTCCTGGTGAGAAACTCAACCCCCGCCCCAGCACCCCATCACAGAATAAATAGACTCATAGTTTATGTTCTATAATTTTCTAGCTTATTTGGCATACTGCAAAGTTCCATCTTTAAATCCTATTTGCAGTAATTGCCAAAAGATGCTGGGTGCCGTGGCGCGGCGTTGAGGTGCTCTGATGGTGGGCACGTCTGTCCGCCTCCTGCCTCACCCACAGCCACGTTTGCTTCACTTCTCACCCACGTCAGCTTCTAAGACCTGTGGGGTCTGTATGGACACAAGGGCCAGTGAGTAGGGGCTTGTGGCCGGGGCCTGGTAGGCAGGGCTTATGAGTGATCCAGGGGGAAGCGGCCTTAGGAGGAGACCTGGCACCTCTAGTAGCTCCCAGGCTGATGCAGGACCGTGAGGCTCTGACTCACAGAGCTCCCGGGCTGATGCAGGCATCTGCACCCTGCCTACAGGACAATGGAGTAAACGCACTTAAGAAAATGTACGTCACTTCACAAACCTATACCCCCTGAAGACGTGGTCCTAGTTCATTCACTGTACGGGGATGCTGTACAACGCACTCGATGTTGCTTGGAAAAGTGGGCGACTTGGCGGGGTTTGGCCCTGTTTCACGCAGAGCTTTACTCTCTTGTGGTGCTGCTTCACCGAAGCACTCGGTGACTGCGTGGTGGTGGGTTCCAAACACGGACTCTGGAGTTGTATGGGGTTCAAATCTCAACTGTGGCGTTGAGTTTCTGTGCAATGTTGGGCCTGTTGCTTGACTTTTCTGAGCTTGTTTCCTCAGGGAAAAAAAAATGAAGACAGTTACACGATCTCTTGGTTTGCTCAGTGTCTGGCGAGTAGTGAATTCTTACAAAATGTTTGTTTTACGCTGACTGATATCCCTGTCCTCTGCGTTTCAGTCTGACTGGTGCGGACTTAACGGAGAGCTCCCAAGTGTGCAGGAGGGCTTGCAGGCCTAGGAATACCCCAGGTTCGAGGGACTTAATCAAGAAAGACCCCCAGAGAAAGCTCAGTGTCTCTCCCAGGCCCAACCTGGGGCCCTCCTCACCCAGAAACCCAGACAGAAAAGCCAAAATGAGAAGTTGTGGGCCCTGGCACGGGCCTTACACACAGCAGGTGTTTGCACAATCCTGAGGGCTTCCAGCCTGGTTTGAGGCTGAAGCTGTGGCCTGGAGTTTCTGCTGCCTGAGGATGAGGACCAGGCTGTGTCATTTCCCCAGTCTCTGCAGGCCGCCCCGGGGCCCACCAGAGACCAGCCAGGCTGGCAGGCAGGAAGGGAACAGCAGCAGTGTCTCTTGTCACTTACCAAGCCTGGTGCAGCTGCCTCCCAGCCGGCCCCCAAGTCCACCCTCAGCACCTGTGGCCTGTTCTTCACCCAGCAGCCTGTGTGGGCCTTAGAACAGGAGTCTGATCAGGTCTCTCTTCACTCAAAACCTGCAGAAGCTACTTAGAAAAGATATTTAAAGCTTAGAGTACATCCTAGAGTGTTTCCAAATAAAGTATCAATTTATCTAGGACAAAGCTATTGGTTTGAAGTAATGTAACTTGTTAGCATTTAAATAAAAGTAAAATTCAGGGGCAGTGAGTGCACACCTTGCTACCATTCTATGGTTCAGGGGACATCATAATTGCTCTGAATACATATATCTGTCCCAGTTTTATAGATTATGTTTTTATTTTTAATATATTTCCATTGATTATGCTATTACAGTTGTCCCAATTTTTCCCCCATGTCCCCTTCCCACACGGTACCCTCATTTCCTCCAGCAATCCCACCCCCTTACTTCATGTCCACGGGTCGTGCCTATAAGTTCTTTGGCTACTCCACTTCCTGTACTGTTAACCTCCCCCTGTCTATTTTGTATCCATGCTTCTTAATCCCTGCACCTTTTCCCCCTTTCTCTCCCTTTACCCTCCCAGCTGATAACCCTCCAAATGATCTCTGTATCTGATTCTGTCCCTGTCCTGACTGATTGCTTAGTTTGCTTTTTAGATTCAGTCACTGATAGTTGTAAATTCGTTGCTATTTTATTGTTCATAGTTTTGGTGTTTTCTTGAACTCCTTTTAATATTTCATATAATATGGGCTTGGTAATGATGAACTCCTTTAACTTACCTTGTCTGGGAAGCACTTTATCTGTCCTTCCATTCTAAATGATAGCTTTGCTGGATAGAGTAATCTTGGATGTAGGTCCTTGCTTTTCATCACTTTGAATACTTCTTGCCAGTCCCTTCTAGTCTGCAAAGTGTCTTTTGGGAAATCAACTGATAGTCTCATGGGCACTCCTTTGTAGGTAACTCTCTGCTTTTCTCTTGCTGCTTTTAAGATTCTCTCTTTATCTTTATCCTTTGGCATTTTAATTATGATGTGTCTTGGTGTGGCCCTCTTTGGGCCCAACTTGTTTGGGACTCTCTGAGCTTCCTGGACTTATATGTCTATTTCCTTCACCAAATTAGGGAAGTTTTCTTTCATTATTTTTTCAAATAAGTTTTCAATTTCTTGCTCTTCATCTTCTCCTTCCGGCATCCCTATGATTCAGATGTTAGTACATTTGGAGATGTCCCAGAGGCTCCTTAGACTTTCCTTGTTTTTGTGGATCTTTTTTCTTCCTGCTGCTCTGATTGCATGCTTTTTTCTTCGTTATGTTCCAAATAGTTGATTTGCTCCTCAGCTTCATTCCCTCCACTGTTGGTTCCCTGTAGATTTTTCTTTATTTCACTTAATGCAACCTTCATTTCTGCCCTGGGTCTTTTTTATGCTGGTACCATATCCAACGAGTTCTTTGAGCATCCTGATCACCAGCGTTTTGAGTTCTGCATCTGATAGGTTGCTTATCTCCATTTCGTTTAGTTCTTTTTCTGCATTTTTTTCTCTTCCATTTGGGCCATATTTCTTTGTCTCCTCAATTTGACAGCCTCCTTGTCTTTGTTTCTGTGTATTAGGTAGAGCTGCATTGACTCACTGTCTTAGTATCGTGGCCTATTGTAGAAAAGGCACCTATAAATTGTGTGGGGCAGAGCCTTAGGTAATGGCCAGAGCAGGGCAACCCTCTTCACTGCTTTGTGGTTATGTGTTGTGGTCAGAGAGGGGACAGTGCCGCTGCCTGACTTCTGGAGGTTTGCCTGGGAGGAAGCTGTCTCCCAGTGCTCATCCTGTTTCCAGTCACTTTACTTTCTCCCCATGTGTGACTGCTGCTCCTCCAGCTGCTGCCTGGTGCTGAATCCCAGAGTGGGTGGGTCTGCGTAAGTCCTAAGCCTGTGTGGGCCCTTTAAGAGGAGTCTCCAGAAAATCCAGCAGTTTCTTCTGCTGCCCCAACCCCACTGGTTTTTACAGACATAAGTTAGGGGGATTTACCTTTCTGGCACTGGAACCCTGGGCTGTGTGGTCTGGCCTGGGGCTGGGATCCCTCACTCCTGAGGTATCCCTCCTGATTTTTATCCACCACACGTGAATGTGGGACTGCCCATTTCACCACCTCTCTGTGCCACACTGCATCTCTCCATGCCTCTCTGCCCCTGCTACCCATCTGGATAAATGTGGCGTCTTTAAGTCCTTGGTTGTACTTCCATATAGCTCAATCTTCTGAAGGTTCTGGGTGACATTTGTTTGGTGGTCTAGTTGTAATTTTTTCTGTAGTTTTACAAGGAAACAAGGTGTGTTTACCTAAGCCTCCATCTTGACTGGAAGTCTGTAGATTGTATTTTTAAAATTCACATCCTCTACAGTTGTTCCCTTGCCATTCTGACCTTCATGGGAATCTGTTCCTGCCTTGGGGACTTTGTGCTGGCTGTGCCTTCTGCCTGGAACTGTCTTCCCTTAAATACTGTGCAGATCGCTCTCTCGTTTTGTTTTCTACCAATGCATAACAAATTATCACAGATTTAATGGCTTAAATCAACACAAATTTATCGCCCCATAGTTTCTGTGGTCAAGAGATTGGGCATGATTCAGCTGGGTCCTCTCCTCAAGGTCTCATAAAGCTGAAAGCAAGGTGTCAGTGGGCTGCATTCTTACCAGGGGCTCAGCTAGGGAAGATCTGCTTCCAAGCTTCCTCCCATTGTTGCAGAATTCCTTTCTTTGCAGCCATAAAACTGAAGCCCTGTTATCTTACTTGGGAGCTACTCTCAACTCCTGGAGACCACCCACAGTTCATGGCCATGTGCCTTCTCCATAAGCCTGCTCACAGCATGGCAACTTACTTCTTCATGCCAGCAAGGGAGAAGTCTTTCCAGTGCACACTAGCAAAAAGGAGCTTTATATGTATCCTGACATAACACAGGAGTACCAGCTCTGGTTTCCCTGGTCTTCGGAGCCCAGTCAAGGCTTAACCCCTTGGTCCTGCCCCAAGGTTTAAGGGGCTGATGGTGGGAAAGCAGCCTATAGTCACAATTCAGTAATATGCCTTTAAGTCACATCCTTTAGTCCCTCCTGAGGCCCCAGTCTCTGTATTTAGCTCTACCCCCAACTTCCTGGACTTCCCATCTTTTACTCTGACCCTGGCTGGGGGCTCTCTGCTTCCTCCAGTCTCCTGTCCAGCCCCCACCTCCTCCAGGGGAACTGGAAGCTGATGCCATAGACCCTGGGCACCAACAGGTAGGCTTGTCCAAGCCAGGTGTAAGCCAACTGCTTCCTGCCAAAGGGCCTGGGCCCCAGGGGCTCTCTGTCCCCTGAGGTGTTGTCTCTGTGTAACTGTTATTTGTCTCTCTGTCATAATGCCTAGGTTTTGTCCACATTCTATTCCACAAGTCTTTACCACTTACTCAATGTGCGACACACTAAGGACACTAAGGTGAATGAATAGCTACTGTCTTTCCTCAGGGAGCTCACATTCTAGAGGAGGGACAGACATGCCCAAACAACCAAGGGACCGAAGCTTGTGGGCAGGAGAGTGCCATGGGGCCCCAGAGGACAGAGGGGTGTTCACCTGGAGGACACAGTCCACAGAGGGAAGTGACATTTGAAATGCTTGAAGGGAGAGATCAGTTTCCACAGGTGCTATGGAAAAAAGAAAGGAGAAGGCGGTGGAGGTTTCTGCACAAGCAAAGGTGTGGAAGCTGGACTGCTTAGTCCTTCAGGAGTAGGGGACAGTTTTAAGCAGCCTGTACACTGGGCATCAAGATGAGTTCGTGAGGGAAGAAACTGTGGTTGGCTTGGGGCCTTAATGAGCGCCTGTACCTCCCCCTGTCTCTTCCCAGGTTCCCACTGGGATCCTTGCCTATCTTTCCCTCCTGTCCAGTCCGCAAGAACCCCGAGCAGGGAGGTGTGGTTGCATTCTGAACAAGATTATAGATCCGCCTTACGTTCCAGCTTATTTGTTCTACTGTAATTGGGTAAATAAATCAGCACATTAGCTTCCTGCTCAGGAGCCCAGCTTCTAGAAGGAGTGGCTCTGTCACACACAGTGCAGGCCAAGGAGTCCCTAGCATTTCTCAGAGGCTGGCCAGCCTGCTGGTCCTCTCCTGGTCTTGACAAGTCTCTGCCTCTCCTGAGCCCGCACAACTCAGGTTCTGACTTTAAGAGCCTGGAGCAAGTGCTTTGCCAGTCCTGTGAAGGTCTCTGGGACCGAGCAGGGCGGGAAGGTGAGGGGCTCTGCTGAGCCAGAGCAAGTGGGCCATGAGGGCTGCAGGTGTTGCTCATTAAGCTGAACTCCTGCTTTTCATGAGGTCCCCGCCTGGATGGGGGCCAAACATGGAGGCTGATGAGCCCCTGCCCTCTCTGCCCAGGACCATTAAAACCCAATTAGCAGACAGAGGACCTGCTGAGCAGGGCACTGTCCTCCTCCGCAGGAATGCCAAGGGCTGGGCCAAGGGACAGTGGGATTCAAAGGAGGCTGTCAAGACTGAGCCAGAGAGGGTGGTGCCTGGGAGGAGTGAAGGCTCGGGTGAGAGCTGGGGGAAGACTCCTGCAGGTGAGCAAGGGCCGGGGTTTGTGGGGAAGGTTGAGCGCTGGCCCATGTCCGCCCTGGCTGTGCCACCAACCTACTCCTTCCCACTGGCCTTCCTTGTGAGTTTGGGGCTTAGAAGGATGGTTTCTTAGTGGGGCCAGGTCTGGAGCAGGTTCCTCTAAGGTAATGAGTGATGTTGGAAATACATGTGTATGTGACGAGGGGTACTGACCCACCCACTCTCAGACCCCCAGCTGAGGCCAGAATGAATCCTTTAATTGCTGGGTAGTTAGGAGTCCTGGAGGGGTGGGGGGAGGTCCCAGTGAAGAGGTCAGGATGCCTGGGGCAGTGGGAAAGGGACTCGTGGCTCAGGGAAATGACTCTTTCCTGACAAACATGGAAATAGTGCAGGATTTTAGTCACTGGGACAGCCAGCCTGACGTATACCAGCTGAACAACAGCATTGCATGCAGTCAAAGGAGGCAGCACTCTGCTCTTTCCTGAAAGGGTTGGGGGCGGGTGGGACTTGCAATGGAATAGAACAGGGCCACTGCAGAAGGCAGGGACAGGACACGGTGACTTCTTGAGGCTCCCCTTCTGCAGAGAGGGTTCAGGGCTGGGGCACACAGACACATTTTCTCCCGTCCTCTGGGCCTCAGGAGCTGTGGCAGGTGTAGGAAGTTCGGAGTAGGGACATAAGTGGAGTGCCCCAAACCTGCCTCTGCCTCGTGGCATGGGGCGCCCCCAGAGCCCCGCCCAAACCTGCTCCTTAGCCCCGTGGAGGGGTCTTTCCAGTGGCTCCCAGAGCTGCTTCCTCAGCTCCTGCTTGTCTCGGCTGAAGTTGGCCTTTGGGTCTATTCGTTCTGGGGGTGGGAAGAAAACAGCTTCTCAAAGAAGTGTGTTTGTTGCCACATTTCAAACTTCCAGGCTTGATTGAAATGGTAGTTAAAGTATTTTAAAGCTCTTAGGTAAAGTTGCATTTGCCTTCCTCACGGCCTGTATTCCAATATTATCTGTTTATTGCGGGTGCCTTATTACACCGCTCAGAGGCGGTGCTTTATCGCGAGCTGTCAGCCCGTCCTGCGGGGATGTGGCCCCGGCTTCCATCTGTGAGCCGTCTCACCGACGCCACCAAGAAGGAAAAACATCGTGGAATAATTGTGCATTTTAATTAAGCCTCAGTGTGCACCCTATTGTGGGGATGCTCATATTAAAGAATTCTTTTCACTTTGCAGGAAGCCGGAATATTTGTTCCCCATGTCATTTTTATATTCCTTTTGTGTGGCAATTAATATTTAACTCCTGGGAAATAAAGCTGCCACCTGATATCGTCTTTATGGCCTGGTATTAAAATAACTATTCCTGATAAACTATTGTAATAAAGTATTAGGAAGACCCAGCTGGAAGGGGGTTCAGTTCAGGTATTAATTCTGCTCAAGGAGCTGGGGTTGGAACAAGTCTTTTTACCCTAGTTTATTTCTGTTTTTCATGATGGCACGTCAGTGAGCCTAAACATAGTCACAGTCACCAAGGAGTAGACAAGATGGTGTATTTGAGGAACGGGGCACTTGGTCTGCCTTTCATCCCCCCATGAAGGTATTTCCAATTAGCACGATTGCTCTGTACTTACGTTGCCTATAGCTTGGCTTCATCTGCTTGCATCACCTCTCGCCAGAGCATGTCCTTGATGTAACAGAGAAGGTGAAAGCAGCACATTTGCCGTCACTGGGAGAAGCCCAGCTGCACCCGATAGCAACAGTGTTTAACCCGGGGACCTGATTTGAGTGTACAGGCGATTACAAGCTGTCCTGTGGGACTCTGCTTACCCATGGATTCTCAAATAAGTTGCAAAACAGTGATGAATTAACCTGTTATGCTGTCAAAATCAATTACTCCAGAAGACAGCTTAACTTCTCGGCCCGTTTGCAGGGCCCCGGGGCCAGTACGGCTTTCCTCTGCCCTGCGAGAGCTGATCAGGAGGATGTGGCCCTTCCAGTCTCCTGTCACCACCAACCTCCCCACCCTCACCGTGCTGCACTCAAAGTCTCCATTTGAATTTGGGGAAGTGAATTCTCAAGATCAGTGCATGAGGGAAAGAGAGGGGAGAGGCAGCCTGACGTATGGTCTCCCCCCAGAAATGATGTTGGTCTCACCTGTGAAGGCTGGGGAAGATTGATTCTAGCTGGGGCTTTAAGTAAGATAAACATCTGAAGGCCCCAAGATCTTTACGCCGCAGCATTGAGGAGAAGATGCAATTTATAAATGTTCCCTTAATATTTCCGAAACAGATTGGCCAGTAATTTATAGAGTGCAACATTGAGGACTGAATTAATTTTCCCAGTGAGCAAAGTCTGCGTGCAGCTTGGCAAGAGCTGTTCCCTGCATCTCCGAGCGGAATCGGAGCATGACAGGGTTAGGAGGACTCTTGGAGGTGACAACTTCCACCCTCCCCATGGCACATGTGGGGAAACTGAGGCCCAGTCACCCAGGAAGTTGCTGGCTGAGTCAGGTCTGGAGCCCCCATGTCCTGAGCCCTGACTGGTTTTTTAATCTGTTCCCCTTATTGGTAAGTGATGTCTCCTTGTGGGACCTATCTTCCTGTGTCATTGGTACCTGTAGCCTTATAGCATCAGTCCCTTATATTTCTCTGGCTTTTACTTTCTTTCTTCTTAGAAAATGAAGCCTTCTCTGCCTGAATCAGGAGGTACAGGCCTAGTGCTCGAGATGAGGGCAGGCTGGGAATGTGGGGTTCACGTAGGCAGGGAACTAATACCTACTGCGCACTTACTCTGCATTGAGCAGAGGGCTGGACACCAAATCCACATTGTTTGTGACCAGTCCTCAGTGGGACTGGTATTTTGACCTCCCATTTTACAGGTGGGAAAAAGGAGACTCAGAAAGTTAGGTTCTGCTGCCTCTTCCCATTGCCCAGTCCACAGCTCCTCTCTCTTCTCCGCCCGCCTAGAAGAGCAAAAAAATGACATGGCCAGAGACGTCAACAATTAAGAAGTTCAGCGGGTCAGTAACTAGACCAGTGCCCCTCACATTGTAATGTGCACACGAATGCCCTGGGCATCTTGTTATAGTGCAGGTTCTGACTTAGCAGCCGGGAGGAGGTGGAGTTTGGGGGCTGGAATCCTGCCTTTCTAATAAGCTCGTGTGTGAGGCCGGTGCTGCTGGTCCAGGGCCACATTTTGAGTACTAGGGCCCGAATCCCCCTGATAGGTGCCTCCCCGCTTCCCAGAAGCCGTTGACCCCGTGTCATGCAATCACATGCTTCTGCACCTGGCAGTGCCTTCTAGAGACCACCAAGTCCCTTCCCCTGTTTCTGCAGTTTGGGGCTCCTTTTTAACCGTGAGCAATCTCTAGGAAAGAGGCAGAACCCCACCCCCCAAGGGCCTCCCAAGTCAGAGGGAAGCTGTTCTGTATTTAAAACCTAAGCAATATGGCCATGTGAGGCCTCCACTGTGGTGATTTAATAACTAGCAATTGAACAACAAATCGGTCCCTTACATTTACTTGGCCCTTGAATCACAGAGCTTGCTTCAGGGGCAAGATATTTACTGTGAAAATTGAGTTGAGACTGGAATGTTACCAAACATTATAAGTAGCACCGGTTTGTTTTCCAAATGCTCCATGTTCTGAAATGCGAAGACGGTCACAGGGTGTCTTCCCCGCCCGCACGCATCGGCGCAAAGACATGCCACGGACGAGGCGCCCCGGTGCGATTATGTTGTGGAGCACACCTGAACATCTCCTTGTACATGACATTTAAGAAGAAAAACACTTGCAAATTAAATGTTTGATTAACATTACATCTTTTACAGTTTAAAATGGGTGAGCATAATTGAAAGCCGCATTAGCTCGAGAACATGAACTTTATATGAGCTTCATCCTTGGCCTGTGAATCTCAATAGTTTTATTGAATGAATGGGCAGAGAGAGTATCATCACGTTTCATGAAATGATGTAAAGGTCCAGGGGTCTGCTACCCATCAGAGGAACACTGTCACAGTTTGAGCGTGAATCTGGTCCAGGGGCAAGGGGCCATTCGTGTTGGAATTTGGGGTGTATTTTATCAAGACTGCATTGGTGGCATTTACTCCTTCTCGTGTGGTTCAGCGCAAGAGGGGTGGTTGTCCAGATTTTGTGTCTATACCGGTAAGGTCGTCTGCTTTTATTGCCTGCTTCTGGACACCAGTCGCTTACATGGTCTCAAGATACAGACATGCTTTCTGGGCTATTCAGTTCTTCCCTTTTATATCTTATCCTCTTCTCTTTTTTCCTCCCTCCCTCCCTCCCTCCCCCCCTTCCTTCTTCCCTTCCTTCCTCCCCCTTCCTTCCTTCCTGTCTTCCACTTGCCCACCCCCATAAACCTGGCTACGCCTCCAATTTGAGGCCTGCATCAAACCTCCTAAAGTAGTTATCGATTTAAGAGTACCCCTCAATGACTGTGTGTTTAAAATGAAGACTTTTATAAAGTACAGTGAAGCTCTAATTATTTGGATTTTCTTCTGCTGAGGTTTTGGAAAGAACACACACGAAGCTCACGTGTTCATTTGCCCTCTCACTCACCACCGCCCAGGCCACCGGAGAAACCTTCATCTGATGCCCTGGAGCTGACGTTTAAGGACTCGTTTCAAGTTTGTCAAGTGAAGAGGCTGGAGTGGGGAAGGGCATTCCAGGCAATGGGAACAGCACATGCGAAGGCCTGGAGGTGGGAAGGGCCCAATCGGTCTAGGAAATGAAAAGTCCGTGTGGAGGGAGGGTAGGCTTGGTGGAGGTCAGGGGTGGAGCGAGAGCTGGAGGGGCTTGTAAGCATCAGGCTATACACGGGGCCATCACAGAGGAGCCCAAGGAAGATTTTAAGCCAGGAAGGGCACCTGGTCAGCTTTGCATGTTCAGGATCCACGATAGCTAGAGCCAGGATGGACCTCGATCTGGGGGACAGGGACTGGTTAGAAACTGCTGCCATTAGCCCGTCTGGCAGGCTGTTGCAGACAGGGCCCAGGCTGGGTGCTGGGAATTGAGCAGAGCTGGGACCCGAGGACCCAAGGGGAATGGACCCTCGGGGAATGGACACTGGCCAGGAGGGGAAGAACTGGGGAGAAAAAGGCGACAGCCTCCGGTGGAAAGCTGAGATGCCAGGGCAGCTGAGTCCTTGCCTCCTCCCTTCCCTGTGAGAATGGAGAGGGGTCCGTGTTAGGTTTGCAAGTTTCCCAGGATATCTGGGCCCCTACCTCCATTAATGGGGGCCTCGGCTCTGAGGGTAGCAAACAAAATGCCACCCAAGGCAGTATGGCCTCTGACCACCAGCAATGCAAAGGAAGTTGGGGACACTGCTGTTGAGTCGGGGACCTAAATAATGAGTGTAATAATAATATTAATAGCATCCCCGTGAATATTACACTTTAAAATTTATCTAAGCCACTTGACCTTGGCAGGGGTCAAAGGTTATTATTGCTGTTATGTTGTTCTGGTTGTTACTAACACCAGGGGAAATCTAAGGCAGGTTGACTTGACTAAAGTTGAAATAAATGAAGGAGGCAATACTTAAACCCCATCTCCCAGTCTAGTGTTTTTTACATGCAAGGATTCCTTCGAGTGCTTGTTCTGTCTGGCGTTTTGCTGAGCGCCTTGTGGGAGAACATAAAGGATGTCAAAAGTTCTTGTCCTGAGGAAGCTCACGGTCTTAAGGAAAACACAAGGTCAACCCAATGAAAATAGCAAACAACTGCAAGGAAGTATCCATTTATCATGCACCCAATTCATCTCTTTACCCACCATTCTTCCACCCGTTCACCCACCATCTGTGCACTCATCTACCCATCTACTCCTTCACCCATCCATCTGCCCACTTCTCCAATCACCCATTCATTCCTTCATCCATCCTCCATCCATTTCTTCATCTGCTTTCCATTCGTCTATCCTTCCACTCCCCCACCTGTCCGCCCATCCACCAGTCTACCTATATATCTATCCATCTACTTAGCATTTGTTACAATAATTATAAATTGGGTGATCCAGATCTCAAGGGGTTGTCCCAACTCTGGCTGGATATTAGAATCATGTAGGCATTACAAACACTGATATCCAGCCACACCCCAGATTCAGATTTATTTGGCAGGTTCTTTTTTAAGTTCCCTAGGGATTCCAATGGGTAGCCAGTAATGAGGACCCTCTAAAGAGGGTTAACAGTTCAAAAGTGGGAGGGCCAGTGAGGATGGGACAGTCAGTAAACCTCAGTGCTGGGAAGGCCCTAGAAGCCCTCCAGTGCAGTCTCCCATTTGAAAGATGAGGAGCCCCGGTCCCAGGGAGGAGAGCCCTGGTTAATGTGAAGTCGGGACTTGGCCCTCACCAGCTCAGGGTACGTGGGCCTACCCCTCTCTGCTAGAAGTCAAGGGAAGTGCTGAGAAGGAGACGAGATTTAGGCTTTGAAGAATGGGTAGGCTTAGGATAGACAGGAGGGCGAAAAGGCGTTGTGAATAGGCGTGACGGCACAGCCCATGGTGTGGACCAGGAACGAGGGCAGCGTGTTTGGAGATGGGGACCTCTGTGTGCTTTTGAGGGTTCTTTCAATGCACAAAACATACCTCTCCCCAAACAGCCAAGTGTCACCTCTTTGGAATGCCCCAGCTTCGGCTCACACCTCCCCTTTAGGGGAAAGGAGACCCTCTGACTGACCATGGGTTCTGCTGTTACCTGAGCACTCGCCGTGTCCCCAAGACCCTCTCTCTGCACGGCCCGCCTGGAGAGCAACGAGAAGAGATGAGCCTGTTGGAGGGAGGAAGCTTAAACAATTACTTGGCTGTGATTAAGAAGGATAATGGCCCTCTTTGAAGAGCAGCGTTAATGCGAAAGTGGGGATGATGGATGCTCGCCCCCCACCCCTGCCCACATAAATCTCACCTGTGTGCCTTTGTTGCCTCCTCATGATGCATGTATAAGATAAATTCTCCAAACCTATTTTTGTGCTGTTGCCAGCAGCCTGCTGATGGAATAAATAAGAGTTATGGCCGCCGTAATGGCATCACTTATGAAAGGCTAAAAAAAAGCAAACATGTCCACACAGTTCTTATAAATCTATTATAAATGTGGGCTCAAGTTTCCGAGGAGGTTCCACTAGAGTGCACAGCACCCTCCCTCCCCCTGGAGTCCCAGTGAGTGACTGAGCAGGCAGGTGCCAGAGAGGGCCACAGGTGGCCCTTAATAACCAATGATCCCTTCCCTGTCTCTTCCTTCCTCCCACCCTCCCTCTGAGTTCGAAGCACTGGTCAGCCAGGAAAGCCACAGAGCCATGCCTCAGAGACTCCAGCCTCTAAGGGCTGAATGGCTGCCCTTAGACCTTCATTCAGCAACTCCGGGACATGGCAAACCTGAGGAAGGCAGGCCAAGCATTCTCATGTGCTGGACCAGGCATGAAGGACCCTTTGTGAGACAGCTGGTTAAGAATGAGCAACCCTTGTCTTCTATACCGTTTTCTCCCGAATGGAGTAGAGCCACGTTCCTCTGTGGGAAAGAGGGACTTGGACCTAGCAGGTCTTATATGGGTCAGGTTTCAGAGTCACCTCCTGGAAGTCCAGGGGTTCGTGGCCAGAGGATAAACCTCCTTTTTTCCTGCTTCCCGTCCCAGCCTCTGGAGGGAAAAGGGGCTCATCCGGCATGAAGGATGGAAGGCAGCAAGGCTCAGGGTCCCTCCAGGGCCTAGCGCCGGCCCCTGCCCACTCCAGATTCATCTCCCAGCCTTTCTCTTCTGTCCTCTCCTTCTGTTCTTCCTGCTGAGGCCTCAGTTTCTTCCTCTGCAAAGTGGGAACAATCACAGTAATAAAATAATAGGACCTGACTGGTAGGGTTTTTGTGAGGAGTGTATGAGATAAAGCGAGTGGACGCACTTTGTGAGTATAAATAAAATGCTGGGAGGCTCGGGGCTTGTCGGAGTTGTTATCCTTCAGGATCCTGCCTGTCGGGGAGAGCTGCCTCCTGAGTCCTGCTCCTTGGAACTGGAGGCGCTCGGTGATTCCCTTGGGGAAAGCTCTCAGCAAATGCTGTAGAGTAAGGCGAATTATGACTTAACATGGCCAGCTTTTCACCTCACCATAGGTTTTAGTTAAGCCCCAGACAGCAGCGCCAGCCTCTGAAACAGCCTGGAAAGCCCCCTGAGCCCCAGCACACATTGGAGAACTTCCTGATGGTCAGGACGGGCCCCTGACCGGGGAGGGTTTGTGGACCCACTTTCTCCAGGCAGCCCTACGGACCTCTCACCTGGATTACTTACTGCCACAGCCTCCTCATGGCCCTCCGCTCTGTCCCTCTGACCCCCTAACATCTACTCTCCACACAGCTGCCAGAGTGGGCTCTTTCAAGCACTGGTCAGCCCATGCCATTCCTCTGGTGGCTCCCAATGGCACTCAAAGTTCCAAAGCCCCGTTGGAGGCAGCTAGGGCCCTGATAATCCTTGCCCACCTTCCCTGCTTTGCTCACGCATCTCCAGCCACACTGACCTCCTTGCTGTCCCCTGCATGTGGCAAGTCACTCTTGGAAACCTCAGGGCCTTTGCCCTGGCTGCTTCCCCTGCCTCCATGTGGCTCACTTCTCACTGCTTCAGGTCTTTGCTTAACTGTCTGCTTGATGAGGCTTTTCCTGACCTCCACATTGAAAGTACAAGTCTCCTACCCCCAACCCTGACACTCTCTTCTCCTTCTCTGCTGTATTTTTCTCCCAAGCACACCACACATTCGATAGTCCACACGTTGTACTTACTTATTTTGCATATCCTCTGTCTTATCTACTGGAGTGTAGGCTCAGTAAGGATGGGGTTAGGGTTAGCCTATTCTCTGCTGCATCTCCAGTGCCTGGAGCAGCGCCCAGCATATAATAAGTCTTTGATAAATGTTAGTTGCTTAAATGAATAAATGGAGAGATGGGTGGACAGTTAGATGGATGGACAGACAGACAGATTAAAGAATCAGAGAGGTCCCTGCTGGGCTTAAGGAATCCCTCACGATGTCCAGAGGCAATGAGCTGAACACATTAACTGCTGGAAGGCACAGTCTGCCCCAGGAGGAGGGTGGGTTCTTGACCAGAAGGCAGGCAGGAAAAGAACCCCAATCTTTAAGTTCCTTAGACTGTGGGAGAGTGAAACCTTCGGGCCCACCCTAGCCCTGAGCCATCCTTTCCACCTGCTCTTCCTGGCAGGAGCCAGAGCAGAGAGAGGGTGTAAGGATGTAAAAACAGCTATACCTGGAAACCTCATGCATAATAATTCCCACAGCTACCAAACCTGTTAAAATACAGCTTGACCTATGCCCTATAAAGTATGTAAATGACATAGGGTGGGGGGGCACATCCACAGGCCCTGAGTCCCCATTAAAAAAACATCGCCTTTCCCACGGCAGCCCTGGCCTCGCAGATTCTAAATGTCAATAGTTCCCCTAGTGAAAGCAGCAAAAGGTTGGAAGGTTAGCCGTCTTAGGAGGCTAATTGTCATTGGTAAATTAGAACCAAGAACACACCATCCCTTTTCCTTTGTCACCTCTCCCCCAACCTCAACCCATTCCCTGACCCAAGGGTCCCAGGGACAACACAATTTAAAACCCAGAGTTGGGACCCAGAGTACCGCCATCTTCTATGATGAGATAATGGAGAATAAATTTCCTCCTTCCTCAAAATAAGTGAATCTTGGTGTAATTTGTGGCCAGTCTAGGAAAAAAAATAACAACTTGCCCAGAAGTCAGACCTTATGAGTTCCAAAGGGAGGGGTGACTCTGGCTTATGCTCCTGTTTTGGGGGGTGAGCCTGTGGAGGGTGGAGCATGTAGTTCCGGGTACCACGGCTACCTCCCCCTGACATCCAACCCCCCACCCGCCTGACTCTCAGCTCTTTTCTACAGCCGTTCTTTCCTGTCACAAGAGACACCCCTGTGGTCTCTTCTGAGAGGGCAGAGAGCCTTGCTTTTCCTAATGGTGCGAGGGGGTAACGAGAAGTGCTCCTCACGGGCTGTTTTCAGGTCCGGAGTGGGTAAGGCCTGTAGAAGGCTCTGCCTAGAGCCCGGGCAAGCTTTCGTAGGTGATAGAAATTAGGGCTGGTTCGTTCTGGTGCCGTGCAGAACTTCCAATAGCACTTGTGGGGCAAGTCAGCCTCCTGTGGTCTCACTTACCCGTCTGGGACCCCAGGATGGCCAGGCCCTCCTTTGATGTGTGCTGCCCACCAGGTGGCAGGATGGGTGGAAGGTTCAGTCAGCCAGCCAGCATAGGCCAGGGGCTGGGCGACAGTGGTCCAGCCCACGAATGTTTCCATGGGTCATCTCCTTTGATTGTCGCCGTGAACTGGGAGGCAGGGGTCATGGGGTGGGGAGGTCAGGTGCTGAGTCTCAGAAACAGACTTGACCGTGGTCCCATGGCCGCTATACCCAGCAGAGCCCTGGGATGCAGAGGAAAGCCATCTCCATCTTGTTGAAATCCACACAGATGACTGTCTCTTCTTTCCTTGGAACTTCCCAGAGAAGGGCACCCCTTGGCTACATCATGCAGGATCTGGAAGCTTAGAGCTGCGAAGCTCCCCTTGGCCCTGCTGACCCCCACTCCTCTGTGGCTGCTCCATGGACATGCAGGAAAAGAAACACCTTCCTGTGGAGGTGACTTACTGTTTCCGTAGGCTCTAATCATCTCCCTGGGCCTGCGTGGCACCTGCTACTTCAGGTCTGGGCTGCCCCGCTGGAGAGCTTGTAGGCGGAGGAGCCACCTCAGCCTCAGTCCCCAGGATGCCCTGCGGGTGTCTCCTGTGTCCTGCTCGGCCCAGACTCCCTGGGTTTCCCATCTGCTGTCAGCTCCTTTGTTCTCATCTTTCTAGCGGCTTTGCCGGTGGTTTGGTTAGAGTCATGGGCCAGTGAGGAAGATGTGGAAGGAACTGAAGTTGTCTATTCTAGATACTGGATATTATTCTTTGTAGAGTGAAGTAGACCATTAATAGGTCAGAATAAAGACGGGGGAGCCGGTGTTCCTTATGCCCCAGTGCTGTGTGCATGCTCAGGTTTCACTTGGCCCCTAACACCGGCCCATGCGGAGGGTCGGGTCAGTTCACTTTGCAGTTGAGGAAACCAAGGCTCAGAGAAGATAAATAACTCGCCCAGCTGGCAAATGGTGGAAGAACCAGGTTCAGAGATATACATAACTGACTAAAGGTCATGTAGCTAGGAAAGTGCAGAGGTGGGGTTCAAACCCGACCTGCCTGTTGAAAAAATAAAAGACTCCATTATGCCGTGTTAGAAACAACTGCACGACAGCCATTTAAACCCTCTCTCTTCTAAACAGCGGGCACTGGGAGAGGAGCTAGCTGACTCCCTCCTGTGCGGATACGGTTTTTGCCTCCCAGGCTCCTCTCTTGAAGGGCCCAGGGTCAGCACAATGCCCCGTGAGGCTCCCTTTGGACCCGGCGTGTTGGAATCTGATGAGTTAAAGTCAAATGGTCTCCCTGTGACGTGTTGAAATCCACATTTATTGATTTAGTGCACTTGCTGATGATATGACATCACCTGCAGAGAGGACCTGGGGAAGAAGGTCCTCCTGCCTTGTTTTATTCCTTTCCCAACAGGTGACAGTAGAGAGCAAGGCATGGAGTTGACTGACTATATAGGTGAGCTCTGGGCAGAGTCAACTAGGTAGAAGCGAGGGAAAGGTGTTTCTGGTAGAGGGAACAGCCTAGGACTAGATATGGAGGCTAGCCAATGCCTAAGGCATGTGTTGGCAAAGCCCACTCCGGCGGGGTGTGAGGGTGAAGGGGCTGCCCGTTAGCGTTTCTCTTCCCTGCTGCTCCAGGCTTTCTCTTTAGATGTGGGCAAGGTGTGCACTACAGATGAGCAAATCCCTTAAGAGCAAAGCAAACAAGGAAGCCCCATGACCCCGACACTCAAACTGAAGCCCCGGGGAGAAGCCTTAGCCAGGAGCAGAGACCCTCTGCTCACAGCAGCTGCAGATGATCTGCAGGATGCCTAGCAATGCCCGTCTGAAGAGTTCGGCTGTCCTCCCAGATCTGCTTCAGCGGGGCTCTGGAGAAAGCCTGGCTGCCAAGCCCACTGTGAAACCCATGCACTGCAGGCTGATGCCCACCTGCTAGAAGGGGGACTTTCTGAGCCTCAGTGGGACCCCCTGTGTGAGATTAAGAACTTCCAAAGATAGCCTGGGATATTTGGTTATTTGCGATGGTGGATATGTGTCGAAGGGTAGGAGGATAGGAGGTAAGATGGAGGAAAGGGAAAGACCAAAATAAGGCAAAAAGGGGAATGGAGAGACAGCTCACTGCTGTTTAGCTGCCCTGTGACCTGGAGCAGGTCACTTTACCTCTCTGAGCCTCGGTTGCCATAACTGAAAAATCTTTCTAGCACAAGGTTGTGGTAAGGCTCAAATGAGATCACGGTGGGGAAAGTGCTTTGCAAACTGTAAAGCACGTGAGCACATGAAGCATTACTTTTAGAGAACAGGGAGCCAGAGTATGTGCCAGAATCACGTGTGCCCTTCTATGCTTTAGTCAGAGGTGACACATGTCATTCCCCTTGCAGCCCACTGGCCATGACTAGTCTCATGGCCCCTCCCAGCCACTTGTAAATAGAGCAGAGCACATGGACATTGGGTGGGTATTAATATCTCTGCTACAAATGGTCAAGCTGAAATGCCCAGTCACTGGGCCTTGAATCAGAGGCAGCTTATGCAGATGCAGAGGGAGGTTCAAGTCATAGGATAGGAAGGTGACCCCTGGGAAAGTGCCTTGAGTGACAAGTAGGTAGCAGCCAGCTCCCCATCCCTCCATTGTCTCCTTATACAAAAGCCCTGCTGGATTCTGCAGCCCAGACTCCAGGCACAGATACAAGAGGGGAAGGTACTATGGGTAGGGGTGTCTCCTCTGCAGTAGACATAGAAGGAAACCTCATGTTGAATTGGTGGGGCCACAAAATGGGAGCTTCCTGGATTGATAACTGCAGGGAGACCAGCCCCCCGAGACAGCTGCCTGGACCCAAAGTAAAATTTGAGTAAAATATGAATCTTTGTCACATGGATCCTCTTAGGTTTGGGGAGTTGTTTGCTACAGCATCATGACCCAGACTTCCTGATGGATGTGCTTTCTCATCTTGTATTATTTGGGCTTCATAATAGAGACTCTTCCCTCTGCAGAGTGCTGCTGTTAAGAATTTACTCCAGTTCCACATTATATGGACCCAAGTGTCTCAGTAATATACCACCATTCCATTTTCTTCATCCTCCAGTTTAATTTCTAAAAATAAGTGGCCCCCTAATGCAGACATAGAGAACTTTCCATCACCCATTTACTCTTGTGAGGAAAATCATGGGGCTCTTTTGGGACACTGGCCCTGTGTGTGGCATCAGTGATATGAAGGTGTACACCACCCTGCTCTACCTTGAAGGCGTTCACAGTGTAAGTGCAGCACAGAGAGAATGCAGTGCTAGGATGGATGGATGGATGATGGATGGATGGATGAATGGATGGATGGATGATGGGTGGGTGGATGGATGGATGATGGGTGGATGGGTGGATGGGTGGATGGATGGGTGGATGGGTGGATGGATGATGGATTGATAGGTAGATGGATGGGTAGACGAATGATAGAGGGATGATGAATGAATGAAGATGGAGGGATGATGAATGAAGATGGAGGGATGATGAATGAATGAAGATGGAGGGATTAGTGGGTGGATGGGAGAACTGATGATAGATGGGTGCATCAGTGGGTGGAGAGGTGGACGGAATTCTCACTGATTTAGTGCAAGGCTCTTTCTTGTCCATTACTCTCCTTAATGCCAACAATTACTCTGTAAGGTAGGTATTATTTTCCCATATGTATAGGTAGGACTTGAACTCATGCCTGGGTGATGCCAAAAACCATCTTCCTTCTGCATCATCTTCTATAACAGAGATGCTCGTTTGCTTTGTATAAGCCTCTCAAGGCAAGATGGTTCCCGTCCTCTCTCAGATTAGACCCAGATCACTGCCTCCTCTGGGAAGTATTCATCACACTCTTTATCCCCTACCCCCACTGCACCAAGTGCCCCATTGCATCTTTTCTTTTCATGTTTATGTCTTAAAACACTTCTTCTGGCACATTTCAAACACATGAACAAGTAGAAGAATAACATAATGAACCTCATGCAGCCATCCCCTGGCTTCAGCAAGTCCCAGCTGCTGGCCAGTCTGCTTCTTCTCACACCCCCACCCGCTCTCCCCTTGTCTAGTGTCCTATTAGTTTATCTGTAAATATTTCAGCATATTTACTTATTTCTGCATATCTTTCCCTGTCTTTGGCTGGTGTTAGGGTCTTTTTCATCTTTAAATCTCCACTGTTTGGCTGACTAGAAACTGCTCAGGATGTGTTTGTTGTGTGAATAAGTGACTGAGCCCTGTGTGGGACCATTAGTAGGTGCCTGGTGCCTCTTATTTCTCCCCGTCAGCTCCTAAAGAGTTCTGTTTGTCAGCAGGGCCAGCCCTGCAGCCACCTCTTCTAGATGGAATGCTCCTTAGATTGTGTGTGAGCATCTTTCTGTTGCAGTAATCTGGGACTTTTGGGGTGGCTGGTAAGACCTTCTCAAGTGTGGCTCCTTTTGTGTTCACATCCCTCGGGCATGATCACATTAGCTATGCAGACATGCGGGGGAAGGGCCACTGGGCCGCCTGTCATTTGGCATCAGTGTGGCTTCTGCCCAGACAGCCCTCAGAAGCCCATCCAGGACAGCAGATGGGGCCAGTTCAGGGCCCTCCTATCCCAGGAGGCACCCCCCACCCCAGCTGGCCTGGCAGAGCCTGGTTTATTTGCATCTGATTTCCGCCCGGCAGGAGCCACAGAGCCAGGCAACCCTGTGGCCCTGTGGCCCTGTGGCCCTGTAGCTGAGCCGCTTTTCCAACAGACACATTTAGAGGCAGTTTAATCATCAGGTTGCCAGTGACTATTGGGCCCCCAGTCCCAAGCAGCTCTCAGTCTGTGGGGACAAGAAAAGTTCTAGAAAAGGACATTTGCATTGGGAAATAGCCATGAACTCATCCCACCCTGGTTGTCTCAAGGCCTCTGTTCCCTCTCTCTGGCTCTGGCTGGCTCCCTGACTCAGAGTTGGAACTGCCCCCTCAGAGTTCTGACACATTCCTTATTATGGGCTGAATTGTGTCCCCCTACCCCCCCCCCCCAAAAGATATGTTAAGTCCTAACCGCCTACCTCAGAATATGACCTTGGAAATAGGATCATTGCAGATATAATTACTTAAATTAGGATAAGCTCCCACTTGAGTAGGCTGGGCCTCTATCCCAACATGACCAGTCTCCTTATGAAAAGATGGCCACGTGGAGGCAAACACACACAGCAAGAACGCCAGGTGATGGGGAAGGCAGAAGGCAAAACATCGCAGCTGCTAACCAGCGAACAGAAGACCTCTGGCAATGCCCCCCCCCCCCCCCCCCAACTTCCCTGGAAACCAGGAAAAGGCAAGAAAGGGCTCCTCTGCAGGTTTCAGAGAAAGCGCAGCCTCACCCATACCTTGGTTTCAGAGTGCTGACCTCCGGAATTGGGAAAGGGTCTGTCTCTGTCATTTTAAGCCACCTGGTTTGTGGTGATTTGTTACAGCAGCCCAAGGAAACTGATAATGTCCTCTAGCGCTCTGAGCATTCCTGGAAAAAAGTCTGTTCCCCAGAAGTTTATTTGAACCTTTTTGGCCTTGTTTCCCATTTTAGCCCCGACCAGCTCCCCGGGGTAATGATATCTGTGCATTCTATCCCTTTCATAGCAAGGATTCTTCTAGTTGGCTTTAAGCTGTTGCTTTGAGCCCCTTTATCCCGGGGGCCCAAACCTTGCAAATTCACCCCTGCTTTAGAGACAAGAGGTGATATTGTCCTGCAGAGCGTGGACTCAGGCCCCTTCCCACCCTGGTTTGAGTCCCAACTCTTCTACCTCCCTGCTGTGTGACCCTGGGCAAGTTATTTAACTGCTCTATGTTTCAGTTTTCTCATCTGTAAAATGGAGGTGATAATATTACTACTTAACTTGTAGGGTATTTAGAAGCTTTAAATGAGTTAATATAGGGATTGGCAAACTTTTCTGTAAAGGGCCATTTGGTGAGTGTTTTAGGCTTTGTGAGCGATGCAGGTTTCTATCACAAACACTCCACTCTGCCCTTGCAGAGCAAACGCAGCCACAGACAAGATACAAATGGATGGCATGGCTGTGGTTCAATAAAGCTTTATTTACAAAACAGGCGGTGGACCAGATCTGGCCCGTGGACCGTGGTCAGAAGCACGTAGTACACCATGCAGTAACACAAAGCTGCCCTCCATTCATGGGAGCGTAGCACTCAGAAGTTACAAAACCCTTTCTCATTCACAATTTAATTTACTCTCCAGAAACCCTCTGAGGAAGGGATTGTGGGAATTCCCACTTTATACACAAGGAAACTGAGGTCCAGAGAAGCTCTCCTCTTCCTCTGCAGGGAGCGTGTGTCTCCTTTTCAGTAGTGTGTGTGTGTGTGTGTGTGTGTGTGTGTCTGTGTGTTCACCCACCCAGCGCACGGTGCGTCTTAACAGACACAGTTTATATCTGTCCCCATCGATCAGTTCGCCAAGGCCCTGGTGTGTGCTCGGAGCTGGGTTTAGCTTAGAGAGGGACAGCTGGGAAAGTAGGGGAATACTCAAGTCGACCGCAAGCCGAGGGTGCTTCCCCAGTTTTCTGAAAGCTGGCTTCTCATCTGGGAAATGGGTAGCAAGCCCGCCCATCTCAGGGCTGGTCTTTCTTCCATGCAGTCATCCTTGGATTTTGGCTTATTTTCATGCAATCATTGATGCAACAAGCACACAGAGGGGCACTACTGTATTTAGCTGTGCATAATGCGCACCCATGTTTTTGGCCCAAGCTTTTGGGGGGAAAAATCATTTTAATTTTTCAATTCAATTATTTATTGATTTGTATTTAGATAACTTGTCTTTTGTATTATAAAGGAATGTTAACATTTATTTTTGAACATGTTATGGTACAAGAGATTTTATGTAACAAATAATTATAAAACACAAGAACAGATACAAGGTGTTTCAGGTACTGCCCATGTACCTTATTTTTCCCTCAAAAATGTGGGCAAAAAAGTACACATTATACATGGCAAAATATGGTAATATGTGCCTAGTACTCTGCTGGGGACAGCTGGGAACAAACAGGCACAGTATCAGGCAGGGACACCCCAGCCGAAACAGACCCTTTGTGGACCTGCAAAGGTGGCCCCTCCTCTGAGTGGACACAGCCTCAGTGGCAAGTAGAGGGCCGACGGCCTTTCAGCTCATTCCCCTCCTGGTCCGGCCCCTTGAGCAGTGAGTGCACAACTCATACAACCACACACGGGGTCCTGTTTCCTTGTTCTCTGGAGCTTCAGTCTTGAAGAGTTCGGAGGCGCAGAAGTGAGCAATGGTACACAGCGACCGGAGTGCTCCAGAAGAGAGATAAGTAGGATGCTCCACAATGCCCTCAACTTCCCTCCCTGTGTGGCATCTTCAAACTCCCCTTTTGGATCTGCCGCCTCTGTGCCCACATAACCAGCCCTCAGCCTAGACCTCCATCACCAACACCGCTGAAGAGCACCTGCCTCACCTCACAGGGCTCAGAGGGGCAGTACCTGGAGGACTGAGGGCATGTTCTGATGTACTCAATCTGCACTAATGTGTGCCATTAAAAGATAATTATGGTATGGGAAAGAGGCTGGGGAAACGTCAGTGGAACCTCTGGAATTGGGTTAGAGGCCCGAAGGAGAGCCAGTGTGAAGTGCAGACTGTCTGCAGCCCCCACGCCCAGACCCCGCCAGGTCACGCTCCTCTCTCTCCCCTCCCTGATTCACTAAGTCGTTCGTGTTGGTATTTAACCACTTCCTGTCTGGCATTAGGAACTGTTTCAGTTGGGTTACATTTGTCTCCCCAGTTGGGCTCTAAGCCCCTCCAATCCCATATTTGGCATCACTTTCTGTTAAGCCTCAGTGAACATTAAAAGACCAGCAGCTCCAACACCTTCACTGGAACGTGGGGGCACTCGCTAAGCAGAGATCGGAGAGAGCTGTCTCTCACCTAATGTCCACCTGACGCAGCTCAGAACCCTCAGTCAGATGGCTCAGCTGTGCCCTCTCTGCAGGTTCCAGGCTTTGGGGCAGAGCTGGCATTGTAGCTGCTGAAATTCAGCAGAGAGAGCAGGGTGGGGGTTTGAAATCATGGACACCCAGGTATAGACTTAAACCCTACGGAGCCACTTGGGCAGTCTATACAAGCTCACTGGGTGCCTTTCCCCATCCATAAAATAGGGATAATGCCACCTACTTTTCATTTGTGAGAACTGAACTAAGTGAAAGTAAAATGCCTAGCTCGGTGCTCACTTAGCACCTCAGAAAGCCACAGCATATGTCCATTCTCTTCCCTCTTCCCCAGGTCAGGAGGTGGGCTCGCAGGCTGCAGCTAGGTGCCATACAGGGAATACTGAACTCCCGCATCCCCTTCCCCACGGCTGTCCACACCTGCTCCGAGCAAAGCCTCTTCACCACCTCTCCGAGCTGGGGTGTGGCTGTGGCCTCTCCCCTGGGACATTCATCCTGCCGGCCTCCTCACTGTGAAGTGAGAGCTTCTCTTTCTCTTCTGCCTCTCCTCCCATCTGCCCAAGGCAGATGTTTTTCAGTGGAGTAATGATTGATATTCATTCCTAAGATTAATTCTTAAAATTATATCACATAGGTAGCCACGTCATTACCTTGTATAAAATGAACCCATTTATCACTCATTTCTCATCAGTTGGTCTGTGGTGGAACCTGAGACTGTGCATTTCCAGGGAGCTCTCTGGAGAGACCCGTACTGGCACTGCTGCCCGGGGCCCATGCTCTAGAGCCATTGCCCTCGCCCGACTGCACCAGCAGGAGTGGGTGCAGGAATGAGCTGTTAAGCCCCATAGGTGCTGAAGGGTTAAAGGAAGCCTTCCTTGCTACTCCTGTTTCTATTTTTCCCTCCTGTGTTGGATCCAGGAGCTGCTGAGCACAGGTGCCAGAGAGACCCAGGTGACTGGGTTAGTGAACTTGGCTCCATCCGCCATCATCTGCTCTGAGAAACTGCATCATACGGTGGAAAGAACACTGGCTTGGAGGCAGAACCTCGGTTCAGCCTGGTCTCTATTCCATTGTAGGTGTGACTGTAAGCTTTTAGTAGCTGTAATTGAGGTAGTGGTGACCTAGCTTCTCTGGTCCTCAGTTTTCCCATCTGTAAAATGGAGACAATAATGTTCTCCTGGCACATTTCCCATGTTCTGATGGGATGTGCTTGAAATGGCTTGGTTAAACAAAATTTTGTGCCAAATGAAACTATCTTGTCCCCAGTGTGAATGAAGAGGAAGGACTGAAAAATGAATTTTAACACACAAATACAAAGCCTTAGCCACAGAGGGGACTTTGGGGATCATCCCCTCTGACAGCTTCCCATGTCACAGAGGAGAAGACTGGGCTCAGGCAGGGAAGTGACATGTGCATGGCCAAGCAGGAAAGCTGGGAGAAGAAGCAGCTTTCCCCTGGGCCTGCTCTTCTCTCCGTACCAGAGTTTAAACACTCCCCCGAACCTGGACTTAGATGTCCCACCTCTCCCTGTCACCCCGTGTTTGAAGAGAAACTATGTGCATGCCTCACCATATCGTCCCTGACCCTCTTAGGAAGTTTTCGTTATTAGTCTTGTTAATTACTTCTTTCTTTCTCTCCCTGGTTCTGGGTTTGTCATCTTTTCTGCCTCTCCAAGCCAAGACTAAGATAATAAAAAAGTTTTATTGCATATAAAACTGCTTTGGAGAATGCTGCCATTAGCTCATAATAAAAGAATTTTTTGAATGTTGCACCCTATTCATCGCTTAAACCTCCAGGTCTGGTGCGGCCATGGGGATGGCAGGTGGAGGGTGCCTCCTGTCGATGCCCCTGACACCTGCCCCTCCAGGGAAGAGCTGACCCCAGGGAGGCAGCCCTGGGCCAGACCCTGGGGGCCACAGTCAGGCTGGTAAGGACCTTGTTCCCACCCCTGGACACCCTCCATCTGCCGAAGGAGGTAAACTTGCTTTTCTCCACCTCATGGGGAAGTTCAGTCCCTGACTTCTGAGGGCCCCCAGCATGAGGGGAGAGGCCTGCAAGGGACCGAGTGTTTATCCACTGCTCTGATGGAAGATCTCTTTCCTGAGTGTGAGCCGGGTGTCAAGCTGGACCCAGCTTGGGTTGAAGTTCACCAGCTCCTCCCTGAGTTTATTTGGTGAGTTAGTTTCCTTCCCCCACCCCGCCTTCTTTCTCAACCTCGTGGTGGTTTCCCTTTAGGTAGGGAGGGGTGGACTCCGAAGAGTTGAATGGCAGCAAGGGGCAGAATGTGACTGGGGGCCGGTGAGCCTGGTAGCAGCCACAAGGGCTGTCAGGAAACACGGGTGCGAGGCACACCGCGGCACGGTTTGTGAGGGTGAAACGCTGCAGGGCACGTGGGTGTCCACCAGCCAGAGGGGGACTGAACGTTCAGACCTGTTCCTTCCGTGCAGCTGTGAAGACGAATGAAATAGAGCTGTGTGTAACAACGGGAGCAATTCTCTAAAGGCGTGATGAGAGCAAAAGCAATACAGTTGTCCCTCACTGTTCATTGGGGACTGGCCCCAGGACCCTGCAGTCATCCAACTCTGTGGATGTTCAAGGCCCGTGTCAAAAAAGCCACAGTAGTTGCATATAACTTGTATTTGCATGCAGGCTACAGCAGGGTGTGCCTACATATCACTTTATTCACATGGATTTACTGTTGTGCTTGGCATACCCAAAAGTTTTGCTTTTTAAAAAATATTTTTAATCCACAGTCAATTGAATCCATAGATGTGAAACCTGCAGGCACAGAGGGCCAACTGTCCTGCCTTAGCTTGGCTTCTGCAGAAACAGAGTCTGCACACAGGTGGGTGCTTTGGGAGCTTTGCCAGGAGGGAGTAGGGGGCAGGCACAGGGAAGAGAAAACCATTTAGAAGGGGATTACTCTGATGATGAGTGACGTTGAGCATCTTTTCATGTCTATGGCCCATCTGTATGTCCTCTTTGGAGAAGTGTCTCTTCAAGTCCTCTGCCCATTTTTTAATTGGATTGTTTGTGTTTTGGTGTTGATAGTATGAGTTCTTAATAAGTTTTGGGTATTAACCCCTTATCAGCTGTATCATTGGCAAATATGTTCTCCCGTTCAGTAGGTCGTTTTTCATATTGTTGATGGTTTCCTTTGCTGTGCAAAACTTTTAAGTTTGATGTAGTCCCATTTGTCTACTTTTTCTTTTGTTTCCCTTGCCTGAGGAGATAGAGCAGAAAAAATACTGCTGAGAGAGATGGCCAAGATTTTATTGCCTATGTTTTCTTCTAGGATTTTTATGGTTTTGGGTCTTGACATTGAAATCTTTAATCCATTTTGAATTTCTTCTTGTGTGTGGTGTAAGAAGGTGGTCTAGTTTCACTTTTTTGCATGTATCTGTCCAATCTTCCCAGCACCATTTATTGAATAGACTGGCTTTGCTCCATTGTATGTTCTTGCCTCCTTTGTCAAATAGTAATTGACCATACAGCCATGGGTTTATTTCTGGGCTCTCTATTCTGTCCATTGAGCTCTGTTTGTTTTTATGCTAGTACCATGCTGTTTTGATTACTATGGGCTTGTAGGATAGTTTGATATCAAGTAGCATGACACTTCCAACTTCCTTTTTTTTCTCAATATTGCTGAGGCTATTTGGGTTTCTTGTTTTTGTTTTTGTTTTTGTTTTGTGGTTCCACCTAAGTTTTTGGATTATTTGTTCTAGTTCTGTGAAATACACCATTGTTATTTTGATAGGAATTGCATTGAATTTATAGATTTCTTCGGGTAGTATGGTAATTTTAATTATGTTAATTCTTCCTGTCCATAAACCCTGTATATGTTTAAAACCACAATAAGATATCACCTCACACCTGTCAGAATAGATATCACCAGTAAATCTACAAATGACAAGCGTTGATGAGGATGTGGAGAGAGGGGAACCCTCATACACTGTTGGTCGGTGCAGCCACTATGGAAACCAGTATGTCATCTTCTCGAAAAATTAAAAATGAAACTGTCTTATTACCCGGTGATTCCACTTCTAGAGATTTATCCAGAGAAACCCAAAACACTAATTTGAAAGAATATGTGCACTCCTATGTTCATTGCAGTGCTATTTACATCAGCCAAGATATGAAAGCAGCCCAAGTGCCCATCAATAGACAAGTGGGTAAAAAAGCTGTGGTAGAACTATACAGTGGAATATGACTTGGCCGTAAAAAAGGAATCTTACCTTTTGTGACAGCATGATGGACCTGGAGATTACTACGCTAAGTGAAATAAGTCAGACAGAGAAAGACAAACACCATATGATCTCACTCATATGTGGAATCTAAAGAACAGAATAAATGAACAAACAGAACTGAAACAAACTCATAGACACAGAGGGCAGACTGGTGGTTGTCAGAGGGGAGGGGGACTAGGAGACTGGGTAAAAGGGGTGCACGGGTTCAGAAGGACAAATTGGTAGTTACAAAACTGTCGGAGGCAGTAGGTGGAAGAGGGTGAAGGGAGAATAAATGGAGACAGAAGGAGACCTGACTTGGGGTGGTGAACACAACACGATATACAGATGACGTGTTATAAAATTGTATACTTGAAGCCTAATAATTTCATTAACCAGTGTCACCCCAATAAATTCAATTAAAAAATTTTGAAATCAAAATAGTCACGGGGGTGTGGAGTGGTGGCCATGTGCAGTGCCAGTGGGTTACTGGAAACATTGAGGGGAACCTGACATAAAGTATATGATTGTCTAATCACTGGGCTGTACACCTGACACCAATACAAATAAAATTGAAAGAAAAAAGTGTCAAAGGGTGGGAGGGACAGATTACTGAGCAGACCCTGTGGGGCAGCAGTGGGCCCTCTGAGGAACCAGATAGCATGTACGTGGGATGTGGCCTCTAATGAGGGAACTGGGGTGTTTAATCCACCAACCCTTGTCCCCCCCTGGTTGGGGTGGTCCCTCCAGTTGTGTCTGCACAGGCTGAGCAGCCCTCCAGGCCTGGGGAGAAAGCCCCAAGGCATGAAAGCAGAGGTGACAGGGCTGCCATGGGAGGTGGCAGGGTGCCCTGTGTGGTCCCCACAGCCATGCCGAAAGCAGGACAGCTGTGGGCATGTGGTGCTGAGTACCAGGGAGCCTACTATAGATTCCATACATGCATGTCAAGCTTAAGATGCAGAACTACAACTTGCATCGGCAGGGAGATAGATGCGGTAAAACCTGCAGACACTCCTGACAGTGATGAACGTCACTTTGGGGAGGCCGCTACCTCTGGAAGAAACAGTGAATCACAATCAGGAGGGAACTGGGAGGTTTCAGTTGCAACTGTGATTTGTCTTTTCTTTTTCAAGCTAAGTGGGGGGTACATGGGTATTTGTTTTGTTACTTTTTGTTTATTTAAGATATTTCATAATAGTAAACATCAAAGAAGCGCACCTGAAGAAACTCAGTGTGAGTGATGAGAGGGGATGGTTCATGGCAGAAGCTGGGCAAGAGCTTTGGCTTTGAGGGAGCAGTAAAATTCAGACAGACAACAGCGAAGGGCCTCCCTGGCCAGGGGACCTTGTGAGCAAAGGCTCGGAGGTGGGAATGCGCGTAAGAGAACAGGCCAGCTCAGTCCAGGGGACAGTTACGTTGGGAACTGAAGGTTACATGTGCAGCAGAGGCCTCATTGCAGGGGGTCTTCAGTGCCACTTCGAGGAGTTTAAACTCCCCCACAGGAGCATCCGCGTGGCAGGAGCAGGAGCAGCAGCAGTGGAAATAATAATAAATGTACTAATTATAAGACAACTTTTGCCCTGGCTGGTGTAGCTCAGTGGGTTGAGTGCAGGCCGGCAAAACAAAGGGTCACCAGTTTGATTCCCAGTCAGGGCACATGCCTCAGTTGCGCCCCAGTAGGGGGTATGCCAGAGGCAACCACACATTGATGTTTCTCTCCCTCTCTTTCTCCCTCCCTTTCCCTCTCTCTAAAAATAAGTAAATAAAATCTTTAAGAATTAAAAAACACAACTTTGTACTACTACTAAATAAACTCTCATTCTGTGCAAAGCACTTTGTTACACACTCTTTGCACATCAGTTCATTTAATTCACAACAATAATCCCCTGAGGAATGTGCTATTATTGTCCCATTTTACACATCTGGAAACTAAGGCCCAGAGAAGATAAGCAGTTGTCCAAGGTCATGTGTCTAATAGGTGGCAGAATGTGGATTTGATTCTAGGTTGGCTCTGTGCCAAAGCCCAATCTCTCTTCCACTCTTCCCTGACTGCCTTTCCATGATTTGCATGTGGATGGTCTCTCCCCCACCCCTATAACACAGCTCAACGTGGTAACAGCCCTTCTCTTGGGATGGCACATACTTCCCGTTCTTCATACCACCTCTGATCTGTTGGTGGTGGAGTGAGTGATGGGTTGAGGGAGAGCCTCAGTCCAGGCGCAGTGGAGGAGAGCATGGTGATCAGAAAGCAGTGTTTGCCAACCCTGCACCCAGGCCTCCCTCCCCAGCTGTATCTGATGGAGGGAAGCCAGCCTGGGCACGCAAGGTCCTGACTGTGTGTAGATGGGATCATGCGCGGGGGTATCAGATGCGAATGGGTGCCCGGAAGGGGCGCTTCTCCATGAAGAAGTGAAGGGACCTTTACTTGGATAGAGCATGGAACCCATCAAAAGATGCTCGGAACTTTGAGGGTTTGGTCTTGATGCTTCAGAAAGGCAGTCAGAAAAGAGACACAGCTTACCTGCACTGCCACACTGGGACAAGGTCTGCTTCTGTCAGGCGAGTCATCCCAGTGGCCGGGGTCGGGGACAGGATGGGCAAGTACAAGTGGGCCCTAAGTCCTGCTAACCCAGCACATGCGCCCTTTAGCTCTCTGTTTTTTTTCTCTGAATGGAAATCAGGCCCTGGGTCCAATCCTAACACCAAGCCCGGGAATTAATTAGGCAGGTCATGTGCGCTAGCAGTAATGAATGCTCTTCACTGAAGTCCTTGTGCAGCTTGGGGCGGGGGGAATGCGGCCCCTGTGGCAAGAACTAAGCATTCTTCCCTGAGCAGGATCTTGACCCTGCAGGAGCCCCAGCTTTCACTGAGGGGTGTGTGTGTGTGTGAGTGTGTCATGGATGCATGGTCTGAGGCATGTGCTCAGCATATGTGCAATATGTGTCATGTGGTTTGCATAGCATGGGTCTTTGGAGGATGGGCATTACATGCTAAATTCATGATATATATGTAGTGCACATTATGTGGGAATGTGGTGTCTGCTGGAGGTGTAGTGTGAATGCCTGCAATTCTGCCTATGGCAGGTATGTAATAGGTACCGCAGACGTGTGGCATGGGCACGTGAAAAGTAGTGCCCAAATCTCTCTGTGAGTGTGCGCTCACTTCTCTGAGCCTGAAGGGCTTTGTCACTGTCAGAAACAATAGATTGCTAGGAATTCCCATGACACTGGGCAGAATTATGATCCCGTTTAGCACTGAGATAACATTGGTTGCAGAAAGGACAGATGAAAAATGTCCTCAGAAACAGAAAAAGGGATTCAGTGGGCTCCTCAGAGGATGAGCTAGGGCTGGGGACCCAGGAAAGTAGACCTGATTGAAATGAAAAGTCTGTCAGTAGGAAGAGGTCCAGAGCAGGGAAAGGGATGCTCAGCCTAGAAGAATGCAAAAGGGAGAGAGAGACACAGCCATTGGAAGCCGGAGCCCGAGAGGGCGTTAGTGTTGGTGGGGAGATGCAGACAGAGGATGATCCTGCAGGGGCGAGTGAAGGCATGGGGTCCCCCACAGGGTGCCTAGGACAGAGACAGCTTATGGGAGCTATGGAATAGGGAACTGGGGCGCACCTGAAACATTTCTAGTCTGTACTTCCCAGGAGAAAGACACCCACCTCCGCCCCGCCCCCTATCATCACTCACAGAAGCAACTTTCCCTCCTACTTTTCCTGCCCTAATGCAGTTGGGGTAATGTGACCATGTCTCAACTGGGGCACTTTGGAGACTCAGAGGAGCTAGCTATTAATAACTATGCCAGGATAGCTGGTGAAACTGGGACTGTCTCCATCACCCAGGAGGTAGATTCTTAAAGCTTGGAGGTAGAGATAGGTGAGTGTGGAAAGAAAGCTTTCTCATTCTTCATCAGGCTCAGCCTGCCTCCTGTGGGTGAGGCCCTGGCAGGGAGACCACATGCGCCGTCAGCCCCTTGAACTTCAACACCCTCTGAAGCCCTGTGGCCCAGCCGCCATAGGTACACAGCAGGGTGGCAAGGGAGACTGAGAAAACCTAACCTTCCCCAGAAGGCACCCCAAATAATTTAGGAGCATCCAAAAAGGCAGAGTAATTAATTCTGTGCACACCTGGCCACGTTTTTCTAAGGCTCAGCCCCATCCAGAATCCCACTGTTTATTCGGACCCCAGGGAGTCGGGCCCAAGATACTCTGGAACAGAGACGGAGCTGGATGCAGAGCTGCACCCCACACAGTGCCACTCACCCTTGTCTCCCTCTTTGCGTGTTCATTTGACGAGCGTTTATTACTTGGCTACATAACTTTTGCATTGTGAATGTGGTATTATAACAATCTTACAGGAAATGTTTAAAAATAATAAAAATAAATCAGCGCTAGTCCTACCACCTTAACACAATAATTAATTCCATTTTGCTTCGTCCCCTCTGATCCTTGTCAGCATGCCTACACTTTTATTACACAGTTAAAATGTGCCTATAATCTTCCATTCTGTGTTTTTTATTTCCCGTTTTACCGTAAGCATTTTTCCATGTTACATAGTTTTATAAATATTTTAAATGGCTGAGGAATAGTTTGTTGAGTTTATATACCATAATTTACTTAACAGTTCCCCTATTGTTGAGCACCGAGGTTGTTTTCCGTCTGGGGCTATTATAGATAATGTTGCAATGAATATCTTCATGCATATATAACGCTTGTTATTCTCTTGAATGATTGCCTTTGTATACAACATTAAGAGTGGGATTACTGGGTCAAAGTGAATGAGCATTTTTATAACCCTTGATTTTATATTGCCATATTGCTTTCCAAAATGGCCATTCCAATTTTCAACATTATCAGTGATGTGTGTACTGATTTCAACATAACATTGTCAGTGGTGCATGTTATCTTTTTTTTTCCTAAATTGCTAATTTGGGAAGTATAAAATAGGACCTCCGTGTTGTATTAATTTGCATTTAGTGGCTTTCTAGCCAGGGCCCCGTTTTCTGTGCTACAAAAGACTTTTGTTGGGTACTTGCCGTGTGCCGGCACCTGTGCTCGGTGCTATGGGGGCTACAAAGACACCAAGGCAGGGTCCCTGTCCTCAGGGAGCTCATCGTCCAGTACAGGCTTGTATGCAAATGGCTGCCAGGAAGAGGAGACTGGGCACCGGAAGAGATGTCTTCCTGGAGAAGATGCCATTGAGGTGGCTCTGGAAGGAGGCCTGAGCTTTGAACCTGAGAAGAGGGGGAGAGCAACCCAGGCAGAGGTTACAGCTTGAGCAAAGGCACGGAGGTGTGTGTACTGGGAACTGGGATAGAGGGTAGAAGAGACTGAGCTGCAAAGGTGAGGGGCAGCCAGCCGGGGAAGCCTGCACTGTCAGGCCAGGGACACTTAGAGGGACCTTGGTGGCCCTGGATGGCTGGGCCTGGGGCAGTTTTGAGGCAGGGACTGAAGGAGGATGCTGATGTGTGACCTAGCACCACAGTTCTCAGAGCACCGTGCCCTTGTGCGGTAATCTATCTTTTCAAAGTGTTTCCATGCTCTTGATCTTTTCAACCCTGGATATTCCTCCAAAACCATTGGCTTCACCACCCCTTTTTGCAGATGAGAGTCCCAGCTCTGGTGAGCGACCCTATTAGGTCACAGTTTAAGGTGCAGAGCCAGAACTTGAACCTGGGAATTCTCATTCTAAGCCCAGTGCTTCCTAATGGGCATCAGCATGGGTAGACGATAGTATGGACAGCAGTGGTCCTTAGTCCTGACCATGGATCAGCACCATGGAGAACTAAAGAAAAAAAGGTAGATTCTTGTTACCCCCACCCAAGACCTGCTCACCCGGAACCATGGTGCTGTGGCACTGCTGAAGCTGTGGCCCACTGAGCTAAGGTGTGACAGAATGGGGGGTGGGCCCTCAGCGGGACAGAGGCTGGAGTTGAGGCTCTGCCACTGTGAATGGGGGAGAATGAGTGGCCCCATTGTCTCAGCAAATGGTTGTGATTCAGAGTGATGGAGAAGGAGGGGTGGCCTTGTGGTGCCATGCACTGTCCGCTTGCCCCACCTTCCTGCCCCACCCTTCCTTCCTGCAGGCAGGGTCAGCGTGAAGAGACACTGGCGTGCGGGCACCACAGCCCAGGGCTGCCTCAGAGGAGGGCAGTTTGGAGGCTGGTTGTTTCTGAGGGTTGCTGGGAGCCCAAATGTGCGCTCAGCCATGGCTGGAAGAGGCAGTCTGGATTTGAACGCAGGTCCTCTGAGTCTTTGTGTGTTTATAAATCTGAAAGATTGCTTGTTTCTGAGTGAGCTTTCTGGCCTGACCAGGGCTTTGGAGCTGGGTAGGGAGGCCCAGAAGGATCTGCGTAGCTAGCATGTCCAAGATGTACTCAATTTCAGGCTTGTAGGGGTGCTGGTGCAGGAGGGTTACCAGAGATAATGAGCCAGATTAGAGGCACTAAGAAGTCATTGCAGGTGGGATATGCGCCATGTGTGCCTTTCAGTGACAGGTAAAAGAGGAAACAAGTATTCTAATATCCATTTAATAGATATGCATGATGCCATCTCATTTTCCTATAGGCTCATGGGGCACTAACAGCATACCTGTTTTACAGATGCAAATACTGAGGCCCATGGTTGATGAGAGCCTCGTCCTAATCCACAGAGCTGGGACAATAAAACCAGGATTCAAACACAGGCCATCAGGCTCCAAACCTATTGCCATCTCAGTCATGGTGCGTTAAGCTCCACAAGTGCTCGCTGAGCACACACGGAGCGAAAGCGCTAGGGCTGGCCAGGAGTAAAGATGGTGAAGCCCAGGTGCCTTCTCCAGGGCAGTGCTGCTCAGGTGTGCTTGCTGCCCCTGCAGCATCAGCGTCACCAGAGCTTGTCGGAAATACAGACTCTCAGGCTCCTCTCACAACTCCTGAGTCAGAATCTTCATTTTAACAAGATCTCTGGGTGATTCTCACACACATTAAAGCTCACACAGCCTTGTCACTAGACAGAGGTTCTGCATGCTGCCTGCACACTACCATCACTTGGGGAGCTTTGGAGAGAAAAAAAAATCCCCGGCCCACACCCTCCGCCAGAGATCTGAGTCAAGATCTGAGGCTAGACCTTGGCATTAGCTTATGCAAGTTCCCCAGGTGATTCTGATGTGCAGCCAAGGTGAGGAAACTCGTCCTGGGCATCCTAACCAATTCTTGTCAGGCCTCTCTCACCTGACACGCCGCCATCCCCCCCCCGCCCCTACCTCTGTTTTCTCCTTCAAAGTATTCAGTGTGATGCACTACACTGCTGGGATCACTGTTGCTAGTTATTTCAGGGAATAGGTGGCCCAGGTATTCCCGATCACTGTGGGTGTGGAGAGGTTGATTCTGGAGCCTGGGAAGGAGGTGCTTCCATCAGAAGTTCGCAAACGCTTAGGCCTGCAAGCCCAGTCTGGGTCTCAGGGAAGGGGTGGGGGAAGGTCTGAGAGGCCTGAAGGCAAAGACTGTTCATCACTTATCACACAGCACCGCCCAGCTTGGATCTGGTGTCAGGTTTCATTATGGTTCCCACTTTAGAGATCAAGCACTTGAGGCTTGGAGATTTTTAGTTCAAGGTCACTGAAGCTTATAAGAGCTAGACTTGAACCCAGGCTGACTCTACCTTGATACCCTTGTCCTCAGGTTAAAGACAGGAGACCTAGTGGGCCCCCACTGCATGGAGCCCCTCACATTTGAGATTTCTCCATCCCAGCCCCTCCCCTCCTGTCTCCTCCCCACTCTACGCTGAGTGAGGGGCCCACAATCCTTTCAGTCAGCCTAGCTAGAGTGGGCCAGGAGGAGGCCCCCACCCAGAGCCAGCAGGAGACCAGCCACTCCCTGAGGTGGCTGCTGGAGCCAGGGGTGGGGAGAGAAAGAATGAGAGAGAGAGAGATTGAGAGAGAGAGAGAGAGAGAGTGTGTGTGTGTGTGTGTGTGTGTGTGCTTGGTCCCCCTTTCTTGGGCACAGGCCCAAGTTCTGCATCTACATGCTGGAAGAGAGCTCAATTTGGCCCCGGTACAAACTCCACGGTCGCAGAACTGCCGTCTTCATTTTGCTAACGTTCTTTCTGGGCAGACCTGGCTGGGATTCGTCTTCATTATCCAGTGAGGGGGCTCACTCCCTGCCAGGCTTTGATCTCAGAGCGGCAGAAAATCCCCTCTTGCAGAAGATTTTCCCCAAAGGCCGTGAGCAGGAGTGATGGGAGGTGGAATTCCGGGGAGGGATGGGCCACAACGCACCCCTACCATCACCAACCCGCATACACCCCACAGCCCCATTCCACCCAGCCAGGCACCCGGTTCACCTCCTGCAAGACCCAGTTTCCCTCTGGCCTCGCTCAGCTAAGCTGAGAGGGATGGAGATCCTGGCTTCTTCCTCTCTGCTCCAGAGTGCCCCTGCCCAGTCCCAGCACCGATAACTGACACCCACAGAGCACTTTACAAAACCCCTTCACATTTGATTTTCACAGGGTCCAAAGCCACACTCACCAGGCTCAAATCCTGGCTCGTCCACTTGCACACTGGGTGACCCTGGGCAAGTTACTCGCCTCTGCAAAATGGGGTGACGACACCGGCCCACAGTGTTCTTGAAACAAACCCACGACATAACACACTCTGAGAGCTTAGCACCGAGTCCGGCACACAGGGACTGCCAGCACTCACGGTCCTTTCCGTGAGGCAGATATTGCCATACTTGGTTCACAGACAAGGAAACCGGGGCTTGTGGAGGTGCCCCTGCCAGCTCTGTGACTCTAGGAAAGCCACTTCTTTCGATGCCTTGGAGTCCTCCCTTGTGCGGACCCACCCCCTGGGCTTTCTGTGAGGCTCAGGAGTCCCAGAGTACAGGCTCAGAGTTCTTGAGAGGGTAGGGCTGCCCGCAGGAGGGATTTGTTCTGGGCAACCATGAGCTCAGGAGCACCTGCACTCAAATAGAAGTCTGGGGCTTTGGGAGACTCTCTGGCTCTTAAAAGAATTCTTCCAGCGTTTGACTTGGGCTCCAGAAGTGCAGACAGTGCTGGGTCAGCAAGATTCAGAGTCTGGCTCCCAGCTCTGCTCACAGCCCCTACCCCCAAGAAATAGCCAGCCCCACCCCGAGCCTTCTGTCCTCCTTGCTTGTTTTAGTGGCCTCCATCTGCCCATCTCAGCCTTTTCTTGCCCTGGTCCCAGAGCCAGCCTCCTCCATCCTCAGCCTGCCAAGGGCAGCCTGTACCGCCTCCCCGCACCTGCCCCTCTACCCATCCTGCGGTCCCCACATCCCCAGCCCCATTCTTGGCTGCTAGCCCAGCCTCAGGCCTTTTCAGGGGGAGGTGCGCCCCCAGCTGGTTTTAATCCCCTGTGATTGGCACTTTCTTACAGTGCAGGGTAAGGACATTTGGTCTGAGCAACTGGTGCTTCAATGCTATTATCTGCCTGCTGCGGCAGGGACTGTAATCCAGCCCATTGATTCGGCTGCCTTTCTTCTTCCACACGTGCTCTGGGGCACTCTGACCCTACTTGGATTTCTGTGAACTCTGCAGGGAGCAAAGACAGAGGGGCCTTTTCGCAACTGGGGCTGCGAGTGTTTGGGAGGCTTCTCCATTCAGGAAGGCCAGCAAGGAGGGATTCATAAAGTGCCTTACAGACCCAAACAAATGCCTTGTGTTCCTCAGCACGGCGCCTTGGCTGACTTCCTCACACCTGACCACCCATTAATCTGCCTTTTAACTGGGTCTGCATGTGACCGAGGCACATGGTTACATTCTCCAGCCCCAGCTGGGCCTCCTACAAATTGGGTCACCCTGCAGGCCCATGTCTAGTGGCTCTCGTGGAGGCAAGCCTGCTTCTTCCAGGCAGGCTCCAGCCCCAGGCTCTGAGCTGATGGGCAGTGGGCAGTTTACTGCAACCTGGAATTTAAGGCAAGAAGCAGCAGCCGCTGGAGACTGTCCAGAGGACGCTGAAAGAATAGGATCTCCATCTGGGCTTTTCTCTGAGCACAGATGCCCTAGACATTCAAACAGAGATTCTTAACCTGAAGTCTGTGGACCTGGGCCCCCAGAACACCATAAACTCCTTGAAATTACAGGCTTACCTCAGAGATTGCAGGTTCGGTTCCAGACCACTGCAGTAAAGTTGAGTATCACAATCAATCAAGTCATAATCTTTTTGCTGGTGGAGGGTCTTACCTTCAATTTGTAAAAAATGCAATATCTATGAAGCAGAATAAAACAAGGCATGTCTGTATACATGTACATTTTGATAGGGAGAGTCTGCAGCTTTCATTAGATTCTTAAAAGGGTCTGAGACCCAGCAATGTGGTCAAAGCACAGCTGCCTTGACCATTGGTCATAAATGTCAGCACTAGATGGGAGCTTAGAAGTCACCCCGGCCAAGCCTCTCACTTTACAGGTGAACCACGTGGGCTGGAGGCCAAGTCCAGGGAGCCACCGAAAGGGCAGAGGCAATGAGTTCATTGTGAACTGGTGGGACCTGGACAAAGGTGAGTGGGCATGCAAAGGAGGACATCAAGGAGTTTGGGGGAAGTAGGGTCAACAGAATTTGGTGACCGGTTAGTTCCAGAGGATACGAATTGGTAGGCCAGCACCTAAAATGGCTTCTAGAGGACTTGGGGTCAAGGCCTACCAAGGAAGTACTGAGATGAAAAGAGGAAGAGGGGATTTTGCAAACTGGGTGGCACTCTGTTCTGGTTGCAGGGGTCTTTATACCTGACCTGCTGCTTGTCCCTGATCCTGAACTTTGATGAACCCTCTAGACCCACCCACCTGCCTAGCTAGCCCCAGGCTCCTCATTTGCCCCATGCCCTTAAATCCCCAGCTGATGGGAGAGCCCTCCACACCTGTCTTCCCCGGGGCCAGCCCTTTCTTGGACCTTCCCCTGCCCCCCACTCCTGCCTCACTGCACCCTCTGACACTGGAGAGACATTTTTCTCTCTTGCCAAAAGCCACTGTGAAATTTGCAAATTCTTGCAAATGAAAGAAATAGTGAACAGATTGTAGAAAGGAGCCCCTCACCAGTGCCTGTGCCCTCCCTGTCCTCTCCTCCCCTCCTCCTCCTGAGATTTCACACCAGCTCACCTGGGTCTTGGTTCCACACTTGGCCAAGCCAGCTTGAATAGGCAGGGGTACCTGGGAAACTCCTCTGATGCCCAGAATCTCCTGGAGAAAAGCATCCAGCCTTAAGGCCCCGGGAGCTGGATGCCGGGTGTCTCTCCCCTTGAGACACAGCCTCTTTCCCCTTGGGGTTGTCAGGGCAGGAAGGAGCCTGCAGACCACTCTGGCCAGCTCTCCTCTACTTCAGATTTTGCCTTGAGGACAGCAGTATTGTTTTTTTGGTTTTTTTTGTTTTTTGCTTTATTTAAATTCTCAAAGAAGTTGTGAGGTTAAGGACAGAATCCTTTCTTTGTTTTTATTGCCGTAAGCATCTAAAACATAGTAAAAACTCCTAACTATGAATGATGTGAGAGCTGGGCTTGAATTCATTGTGTCCAACACCCTCATCTCGCTGATGGAGAAACAGGCTCAGAAGGTGATCTGACCTGCCCAAGGCTTTATGACCCTGAGCTCATCCTGACACAGCACCTTTGATGATTGATTGATTGATTGATTGATTGATTGATTAATGACAACATTGAGGAGCAAGAGCCTCAGGGGAGGCAGGGGTGGGGTGACCCCAAGAGTTGCCCCTGCAGGACCTGACACAAATTCTCTAAGGGATGCTGGGAATTTCTCAGGGCAGCCAGCACTACAGCCTCTGATTGCTGATTGCATTTGGACTCTTAAAGGTACCTCAGGGGTGAGGGGAGGGGGACCAGCCAGCAGGAAGCCGCACCATTTCATTCAATTTGATGTCCGGCTTTCCCCGTTTTCCTGGGGAGAAAGAAGGCTCTGATTAGTGAAATGAAAAGACATGCTTCAGATCCCAGGCATTAACCAGCACTTTCTCACTGCAAGTGGCAGAAACCCAACCTAAAGTGGCTTAGGCACAAAAGGGGATATATCACCTCTTGTAACTGGAAAGAACAGGAAGTGGTTGGTACTGTAGCCACAGCTGCATCGTGGGGCTCAGAGGATGTCAGGAATCTGTTTCCACCTTGGCTCTGTTTTCCTGTGTGTTGGCCTCATTCTCAAGTGTTCTCTCCTCAAGGAATTCCCAAGTTATTGAGATGGACACCAGCAGCCCCAGGTCCACAGTGTCTCAGCCTAACAGCTCCAATGAAGAGAGGGCCCTTTTTAACCCTATTGTACCAGCCCATGTCCCAGAATTGAGTCTCATTGGTCTGGTTGGGTCACATGCCCATCCCAGAACCAATCACTGTGACCCCGGGGGTGGAATGTTCTGATTGGCCAGAGTTTGGTCATGTGCCCTTTTACTGAGGCCAAGGGTGGAATCAGCCCCACCCATTCCACATGGCCTGAGCCCAAGGTGCTGTTGTGCTGTCAAAGCAGGTGCCCACTGCCCCTCTTCCCTGTTTCTCCCCTCCTAGTCCCACCTAGATTTGCCTGCTGGAGGTGGCATGGCCTGGATGGGGACTGAAGGGTTAGAGGAGATGGTTAGCAGTGGCTTAAAATCAAATGACTTAAAATCATGGATCCAGAAGGGGGTTGGCTTTTGGGGGAATACCATTTTCTAGACAACTCATACCTTGGCTCTCAGTCCCCAGGAAAGATAATCACTGATGTACATAAAGTTGTTCGCCTCTACTGTATCTTTATGGTTAAATTAGGGAGAGGAAACTGAGGCTCAGAGAGTGAGACAATGTGACCAAGGTCACACAGCAAGTCAGTGTTCATGCGAGTATTCGAACCTGAGCCCTCAACATCGCCCTACTCTTGAAACCCAGCCAAGCTGCCCGAGGAGCTGGTCTGGTGAAGGCTGGGAGACAGAAGGGACCTGCCATCCCTCATCTACTCTGAGAGCTGCCCAGGGCACTGAGCAGGGGCCTGTGCTGCCTAGAGGGAGGGAGGGAGGGAGGGAGGGCAAAATTGGCCTGAGACCAGTGCAGGCTGCAGGAGGAGGGGGCAGCCTCTTGCAAATGAAATATTCATGGTGGTTATTGAATCAAGTTTTATTGGCATAAAAATACACTTGCTGAATACATTTATTTCCCCTGGTTCCTTTCAACCCCCTTCCTTCCCTGAGTGATTTGATTTGGGTGCCACAGAAGATTTTTCCCCCTCAAGTAAATTAGCCTTAGGTCAGCAGAATAAGCTTGTCATGTCAGGATTGGTGCTAGGCAAGAAAGGAGCTTGCTGGGGGCTGTAGGTGGCCTCAGGGACTCCTGAGGGGTGGGGGGGAAGTGGATATGGGGGTCAATTGGTCAAGGCCCCTTTGTAGGACATGCTGCAGGTTCACACACACACACGGGCCCTGTCCACCAAAACTAGTCACATGTCCACAAGCACATGCACTTCCCCCTTCCTGCCTCCTCCCTTCGCCTCGATAATTATAAGGGCCAAGGCCAGCATTCGGAACTGGAGCCCCACAGGCCTGACCCTGCAACCCATCTTAGGGGGTACTATGTAGGGGGTGCCCTCTAGGGGACAAGCTGACTCTCTGCCTTTCTGTGAAATGGCCATCTTGTCATTGCTGTCCCTCAACTTTTCTCTCGGTTTCCTTCTCTTCTCTTCATCTTCACAGATCTCTGCTCCTTTTTGTTGTAGTTCTCAGCTCTCACTGGGGCGTCTGCCTCTCCAAAGCTTGTCTTGATCTCAGCATTCCTTTGGCTCTGTGTGTCTGTCCGACTCTGTGAAGGTGTCTTTGTTTCTCTGACCTGCCCTTTAGAGCCGTTCCACACCCACCCACACGGGTCTCACTCCGGAACACCCACAGCCGCAGCTTCGCCAACATATACAGGGCGCGGCGACAGCAGGCTTACAGTTGTGCCTATGGAAAAGGATGCGATAATTAATGATAATATAAGAATAAACTGTTTTGTGTACTCACAGCTGTAAATCCACTTGTGCCCGCCCTGTATATGTGCTGCCACACTCACAAGCACTTTCTCTTACACTCTCACAGTCCCACACTCACACCCTCTCTCACACTGTCACATACGGTCTCGGCAGCTGGCTGACTCAGCAGATAAAACCAGGGTTATCTGTCTCTACTCCCTGCCCTGGGTGGACATTAGGGCTTCACCCACTGTTCTGCCTTCACCCCACCAAAACCATAGTGTGGCTCTGAGGCTAGCCCAGCCCTGGGCCACTTGCAGGCCACCCCCTTATTCCCAGAGTCAGGGGTGAGAGCCAAGAAGATGGCACCAGCCCTGCAGGGGCACAGTTAGATGAGGCGAAAGGCCCTCCCGACTGGGCAGTGCCTCCTGGGTAGTCCACGTCCTGCTCAGTCACTAGAAGGAAATGGAAGGACAGACCCTGCGCTGTGCTGGGGGCTCCATGTGACCATGACTAGATAGCCGAGAACCCAAGGGAGATGTTTCCGTGAGCAGAGCCTGGCTTTCCTCTCTGTCCATCCCTCACCGTTGCCCCTGGGACCCACGCAGCCTTGCCCTGCAGGCAGCCCAGCGCAGTGCTCTGGGGCCTGGGGCACCGACTCAGGTCTGAAGGCCCTGCTGGGCACTGTCCTTGGGTGCAGCTCCTGGGCTGCTCCTTCCTGATCTCTGGTCTTGTCCAGCCCATCTGGCACCCCTGGTGCCCTTCCTCTCACCTTCACAGACTCAGCTGTTGCTTCAACCCCAACAGGCCCCTCTCCAGAGAAGCTTAAAAGTCAGACTCTTTTTCTTCCTGGAAACTCTCAAGTCTTATCTCTAAGGTCCAATCTCATATCTCTAAGGTCCAATCTCATCCCTCTTTCTTCCTGGGCTTTAGGTCCGGTCACCCCTGGGGTCAGGCTCCAGGGATCACTGCACTCTGCAGACTGGCTGGCATGTCAGATTCTCTGCAGCTGCCTCCTACCCACCCACATGCACCCAACACTCTCTCTGAGACACATCTCTGCATGGACCTGATTGCTAGGCCTTGGGAGACAGAAATCCAGCCCAGACTCATCCTGTGCCTGGGGCAGACAGCCACAAAAATGCCCCCTGGGCTTCAGCTCCCCACAGCTCCCTAGCAGGTGGATGCCCCTGTGGGTGCCAAGGAAAAGAGTGCCCCTCAGGAACCAGGGAACAAGCAAGCACCTCCTGGGGGGCACTCTGAGAAGGGGAGAAAGGATGGGTCCAGCCAGCAGGGTCAGGACCCAGGGTGGCAAGGGTATAAAAAAATATGTTTCTGAGAGGGAACATGGCGTCCAGATAGACCTGGCCCTGTTCAGCTTCTTCCGTTGACTAGCTGTGTGACCTAGCACTTCTGAGTGTCAGTTTCCCCTCACGGAAAATGGGTACAGTCCCGCTCATTTAGGTGCTAACATAGGGAACGGTGGTCGCTATCGTCACCATCATTAGCAGTGGCATCCCAAGGACCTGCGGATGCCAACAACTCCCCAAGGGGGCACTGAGGCCTCCTGTCCATCTGACCGTCTCTTGCCAGGCCTGACAGTGCTGCTGGCAGGTGACGGCTCCATTGCGGTAATAATGGGCCTGGCTTGTGAGGCCTCCCCTCCTCCAGCCCCTACTGCTTATGATAATTTAATCGATCAGGCTCACGCTGCTCTGCCTCTCCAGCAGCTCTTCTTGGCTTGGTTCAGATAGGAAAAGAAAAATATATATAACCCCTGTCCAACATCCCCGTAATTAGGAGGGATTTGGCTCAGGTGACCATGAGTGAACCAGAGGGAGCCACAGTCTCCCTCCCTGGGAGGTATGGGAGGAGGAGAGAAATCAGCCAGGGCCCAGCTAGGCCACCTTTGGGACAACTTCCTGTCCCCATAGGCACCCCTTTCCCCATTCACAGGGAGCTGCATAATTAAACCAGAGTAATGAAGACTCATTCATTGCTAATGCCTGCAGTGCTGAAACGAATTTACATTCCCGTGTAACATAAAAAACAACAAAGAATTACAAATTTGAAAATAAATAAAGCCTCAAATACTTCGTATAGCACTGTCTATGTACTAGACACCCTTCTAAGCCCTTTACAAATAATAACTCATTTAACTTGTGTTTTGAAGGTGATATTCGGCTGTCAACTCAGATTTGTAGCTGGAAGCTTTATTTAAGAAAAGACAGTTTGGATCAGAGACAATTTGTCAATGTTGCAGGTTGTCAAGGGGCGTTGCTAAGAGGAGTCACTGTGTTTAAATTTTGTTTAACTCCTTGCTGCCAGAAAAAAAAAAAAAATGGATGGATAGGAAGGAGATTCTTTTTTAAAACAAAATAGAATGACAAATTGTTTGTGTTTATTGGAAAATTCAGTGTTGTGATTCTGATCTCAGATAAAATTCGTGGAGCCTTGCAAATGAGACAGTCTGCTGCTTTCTAGGCAGCGCAGGAGTATTGTAGGAAAAGTTCTTGGGGAGAATATTTAGCAGACCTGGAAAAACAGGGGCAGCAACAACTCAATGGATCCTCATTGACCATTGAAAGAAAAACACAGTGGGCAGGAGCGGGACAGAACTGATAAGCTGAAACAAGATTGGCCATATGCTGATGATTACTGAAGCTGAGAAAAAGTGGGTTTTTTTTTTTATTAACTAAATAGAAGGAAAAGATAATTTTCTAAATAAGTAGCACATTCTTTCCCCTATCTCACTCTACAATTTGAGGCCTAGAAATGTCAAAGGACCTGTCTCCTGTCACAAGGACAGTGACCTCCTGCCCAGCCTTCCCCGTCCCTGTCCCCCCACCCCCAATCCCCTTAGCAGCGTAGAGAGAGAAGAGGCCCACTGGATGAACAGATTCAGGGACAGGGGACAAAGGAGGCCTTCTCAGTGTCCTCCCAGGCTACAGCCCAGTGGCCGTCTTTACGATCCCTGGGACTTCTGGCACAGCTCCTCACCGGAGCCATTCACCTGACTATTTTCCGCCACGGATTTGTTTTCCTACATTTAACAAAAGCTTCCTGAGCCCTCGCTCTGTTCCAAGCACTGTGTTGGGAGCTTTCTATGTGTGTTCTCATTCCATTTTCTGAAGTAGACCCCTTACCCCACGGTTGGAGAAGTCAGTACCTATCCCATGATAGTATTATTTTCATGGCTCTCTTCTCCGCCAAATTGTGAGTTTCTTGACCCAGGGACTATTTTATTTTTCATCTTTATCTCCCCATTATCTCATCACAGTGAAGATTCAATAATTGTCGAGTGAATGAATAAGTGAATGGTTCATCATTCAACAAGAGTTTGTATGGCTTACCCCAGCTACACAGCGAGTAAGTGGCAGAACCGAGATTCAAAGCTAGCCCAGAGAACCTTTTGCAGCACCACAGTTCCCCAAATAATATGTAACCTCCTCAGTTAATAAGAGTTTTGAAAACTCTAAATTCATATCAATTGGCTGACAACCACTGCAAAGGTAAGCGGTCCAAAAGGGTGCTGGCTGGTGCGGAGGGGAATTGTATGTGTAGACCCCTTCTCATGCTCCCTGGTCCCCAGGTAACTGTGTGCAGGGGTGTTCTGGAGCTGGTTCACACTAGCTCACGACAGCTGATTGTATTCACCTCCTCCCAACTCTATGTTCTGTTGTTTCATACTGGGAGCTTGCAGTCAGCCAGGGTAGGGATATTTACACCATGGGAATTGGCAAGTGCTAATTTGTTTGGGTTTTTTTCTGCAGACCTGGTTAAGCATTTATGAGCACCCCACTGACTAGGGTATAGCTGGTAACAGGAAGCTTCTAGAGTGGAATGTGAACATAAGGTACACATATCCATGTGGGGGGTTTCTCTGGGGAGAGCCATTAGTTCTCAGTTAATTTCTGCCACTTGCTACAGTCGCTACATGTGCTGCAATGCACACAGGAAGTGCATGGAGATAAAAGAAGAGACCTCTCTGCCACTTTAATTCTCTTGCCTCTTACAGAACTTGGTATCTCCATGTTGGGGAAATAGGGTTCTCTAGGTACTTAATGAGTGATGGGCAGCCCCAGTTCTTGCTCCTGAGGTGCCCAGGAGAGTCTCAAGGCAGTTTTTGGTGACTATCATTCTCCCTCCTGGGTTTGTCCTTCTAAATCGTCTTTTTAAGGCTTCCTGCCTGGGGATTCTGGAGCAAAATGTGCCTGCAAGGAGAATAATGGAAGTCAGGTGGCTATTTCCCATAGTGATATCTCACTACTTATGTGCTGAGATGCATAATGCTGTCTCTTAGTAGCCCTAGGAAGGAACCACCCAACGAGGCAGTTGTATTATTTCCCGGTGTACTAGATTGAATGGGGTCCCCCAAAATTCATGTCCACGTGGAGCCTGTAAATGTGACCTTATCTGGAAATAAGGGTCTTTGCAGATGTAATCAAGGTAAAGATGAGATCATATTGACATGCCAGTCACCCAAATGCAGTGTAGGAGTCCCCCCATTTCATCGATTGCAGGTGCTGCAACCCTACTTGAGTCTGGGTATTACTGTTCCCCCATCCCTGCTGACACTTACTGCCTTGGTTCCAGGTCTCCTCAGCTTGTGCCTGGACCATGGAGGTAATTTGCTAAGGGTTTCTGCTTCTGGTCTCACCACTCAGACCCCTCCCAATCAGGTCAGGGTCCCTGAACCACCAAATTGGCCATACATCTCCTCTGTTCAAAGCCAGCAGCTACTCTCACTGGCCCCCAAAAGGAAGTCTAGTTTCTCCTCCTGGAATCCATAAGTCCCCCATGATCTGGTCCCTACCTGTTCCCAGCCTCGACCCCCCTTGTCCCCTTCACTTGCCCTAAGCCATCCTGTATCCAATCAAACTACTCTTGTTCATTCCCCATACTTCCCTCCCCTTGCCATGGTCAACAGTCATTCTTCTGTCTGTTGACTGGATGTGCTCTCTGGACCCCTTCACAGGGGTGTTCTGAGGACCACATAGAACCTTCTATACAGTCCCCACTGTTACTTGCCCCTGCTGGTTCTTTTCCTTTTTCTCTCCTGCAAAGAAATCATGGTGGCTGTGAAGAAAGAGTTCCCGGATCAAATCTTTGTCCCTTATTTGCTATGGGAATATGCCAAACTACTTTCTCTCTCTGAGCCTCAGTTTCCCTAGACATCTGCTCTTCAGTGAGTTGTGGAGATTATATTGCATCACATGTGTAAGGTGCCCAGCACAGAGAAGGCACTTCGGATATAGAGGTTCATCTGGACCCCCAATGACTTGAGATTGCAGAGGTGTCCCATAAGTCACCATGTTGATATAAAGAGCGGGCGTGGAGTCTGGAGACCAGGGGCGAGGGTGGGAGGCCTGAATTCTCAAGGCCCAGAAGGTTAATAATGGGAGCCAAGCACAGAGCCAGGGTGGGAGAGTGAGGTCAAGAACAGACAGGGCTGGCTCACCAAGGCCGCACTGGGTTCCAAGCTTCCCTGCCTGGTGACAGACCCCATGGTAGAGAAAGGAGACACATGACAAAATCTGTCCTGCAGCCCCGGTTGAAGCCAGTCTCACCCAGCACAGCTGAGCATACTTTCTGCTCTGTGTGGGGGGGAACAGACCCAGAGGCCAAAGGCTTGTTTTCCAGCCCCGGCTGTGCAATGACTCAGTGGGCCCTCTTGGGCAAGACCCTGGTCCTCCATGGACTTTGATTTCTTCATTACAAAATGTCAGAGCAAGAGAGGAGGACCTCCAGGGTTCTAACTAAAGAGACAATGAGGGGGAAGTACTCTCTACCCATTGATACAGCAGGATTGTAAACAGATTCTAAACAAAGCCCAGACCTTGTGCCTCTTAACAAGCAGGCCTGTTATTAGTTGCTGCTTCCTCAGGGAAGCTAACAAGGGCTAGCAGGGCCTCTCCGGACTCCTAAGGGAAGCTTTGCTGCCTGGTGGCCTTGGCAGCTGTGGCTACTGGGGGGTGGGGGAAGGGCAGGTGTTTCTAGGCCTAGTTTACTGCACAACAGAGATGACAGCCACTTCTGCCCTCCGTGTGTTTTCCTTATTTGTTCCCAACAGGAAATCAATGATGTCAGAAACTGGGATAACTCTGCAGCCCCAATCAATGGACCCTGATTAATTCAGTCATGGCCATTGGTTAAATTTGCTGCATCATAATTAGAATTATTAATTAAAAATAGGAAATCAATTGATGCAAATTAAGCGAAAGAGGAGTCAGTTGGGCCACTTTGACATTCCTTGGGCAGGTGCTTGAGAACATTTCATGCCTGGCTCTAGCTTTGGGGTCTGGCATCCCATGTGACCCCCAGACTCCCTTGGAGTGTGAAAGGGTGCAGAGAGGACTCCTGGGCCTCTGGACACCGGAACTGGTGGCCCCTCAGGAGCGTCTCACCCACTACCCTTGTTTTTTAATATTGAAAAAAAGAACTTAGGGAGGAAAAAAATCCTTATTTTTACTCATTGTTTTGTATTCTTTGTTCACATGCACATACTATCACATCACCATAATGTATACATATGGTGTGTGGTATGTTCTCTTCTCAAAAGCATGGCCAACACTCTCACTTGCCCCCTAATTGTCATTTTGAATGACTGCATAATATTCCATGGATACACCATAATTTGCCTAACCAGTTCCCTCTTGTGGGCCATTCGAGCTGTTTAATAATCATAGCTGAAACCACAGGGCCCGCTCTCACAGCCTGCTCCGCGGGCTTTACATGCAGTATCCTGTCTAATCCTCACCCCAGTCCTATGGAGCAGGTCCTGTTACCATCCCCATTTTACAGGTGGTGAAGCTGAGACTCAGGGGAGTTAAGGGTCTTGGCCAAGTGCTCTGGCCAAGGTCACATGAGGCTTCTTGGAGGTGGAACTTGTAAGAAAGTTAGAGTTCTTGGGCACAATGCTGTTCTGCCTCTAGTTTCTCCATATTCTCATAAATAGGTAGCCACACACAGCTTCTCACATCTTGCTTTTTTTCGTCTCCCTATTGGCAGACAAGGGAACTGAGGTCTGCAGAAATCTGATCCAAGAGTCACAGCTGGGCCATGGCACATCCAGGAAGGGAGCTAGTCCTCCTGCCTCCCTGGTCAGGATTCAGTTACTCCCTACCCACCGTGCCACCTTCTTCTTCAGTTTCCTCCCTCATCATTGTTCCCTCAGGGTGCTCTGACATCTTGTGGTGGCCAAATCTTGGCAGAGCGGTCCCTGAGAACGTCTGTCCTCAGCTGACTGCAGGGGCCAGAGCTAAAGCTCCTGGAGGGACACACAGGGCAGCTCCTGCTGTGCCTGGGCATTCCTGTACCAGCTCTGGGACAATGACCAGTTGTGACTGCTCCTACCAGGCCACTTTAAGGGCACCCTCACATCCTGCCACATAGAGAACTGGGGGGGTGGGAAGGGGGGTGGGTGGGACCCTAGCACTCTAGTTGGGGAATCCCCTCCTTCCACCTTCTGTCCCACCCCCATGACACTTAAAGGCTCCCCCTCTACAGGAGCGGACCACTGACCCTGTCTTCATGCTCAGTCTTTATTCCACCAAGATGTGGTGCCCCCTGCTGTTCACATGGGTGAGGGCCGAGAGAAGTTGGCTGTGAGTTCTGGACGGTCTCAGTGACTTTGGTGGTAGAACCTCGTCCTTCCTCCCCCATTTAAGAAAACATCTAGGGGTGCAAATGATACCGAGGGAAGTTATTGTGCACTTACAATCTTGGCACTTCTGTTAGTTAGTATGAAAAATGAGCTGTTCACCAGCTTTGTACTACATTAGTAGCAAATCACTTGTGACAAATTTCACACCCTATTGTGTTATGTTAGTCATGCATGAGACAACCGTAAGAGCACCTAATCTGAAACACACAGATTGATTTGTGCTGGTATCCGAAATTTCCTAAAATACGTGTAGCTTTAGACAAGTTTTTCAAGGCTCCTCCCCCCTCTTTGTTTAAAAGACCAAATATAACCCAGTATTTGTACTTGCTAGATTCTGCTTTTGAGATGCCCACCCTCTGCCACTTTCTTTCACTCTGACACCCTCCCTTCTGGGGCTGAGTCACTGGGTCTTGGGGAAGATAATCTTGAGTCCCCAATGGGAAGCCTCCCGGCCCAGTTCATACCTTCCCTTCTCTGCCTCTGTCTTCCCACTCCCACAACCGCAGTCCCGAAACCCCTAGGAAGACGTCCCCAAGGACCTCTCCTCTTCTCAGAACAAGGCTTCTGGCCTCCTGTGACTCCCACAAAGTACCATGAAGGGACTGGTCTCCCCTCTGCAGGTAATTTGCAGCACTCGTGTTCTATAAAAAAAAGTTAGTTTGAAGTGTTCTCTAACCAACTTAATTACCACAAGCCTCCTTCTGAAGATCGTTCCAGCTAGTTGAATATTAATCTGCAATTCGAGGAGTCCCCAGGCACAGATTGCAAGATCTCATACATGCAAGTAATTAAGACCATAAGCAGACAGACTCCAAAGAACCAGGAATTTTCTTCCAGAATGTGAGTGAAAAGCTCTTATGAACTTCAAGGTACATTGGTCCTCTCCACCAGCCTCCCAGCCCACCTGGCAGGCCAGGATGGAACAGGATTTCAGGTGTTGCTATTGCATGGGTTCTCAAACAGGGGATGTTGTTAGAGAGAGGCAGGATGATGTGGCAGAAAGAGCACTGGACTGGGAGGCCAGAGACCTAGTTTTTAGCTCCTGTAACTCTTTTACCTTGGGCAAGTCACTGTCCCTCCCTCGGCAAGAGCACCCTCACCCATAAAAGAAGGGAGTTAGACCAGACTGCAAGCCCTGTGGGGCAGTGATCATGTGTGTGTCTGTGTGTAACTTTATTTTCCTAAAGTTGTCCCAAGTATGGGCTTAGCTATTACACAAAGCTAAACTTTGCATAAGCCTTATGCGGATACTGACATGTGTTAACTCTGCCATCAGTGTGAGGAGGTAGCCAGGGCTGGCAGAAATGGCTGGTGACTCACATGTGCTGCTGACCCATGAGCCTTCCTAAATCAACTCCCTCAGCCACAGGCAGCTCAGCAGTGTGCAGCCACTGAATAGGAACCTGAATTAGCCTATGGGCAAGCCACTGAGCCAACAGGGAAAAATAGTAAGTACAGGCACACCTCAATTTATTGTGCTTGCTTTGTTGCGCTTCACAGATGTTGTGTGATTTACGAATTGAATGCAAGACCCATCACCAGCAAAAAGGTAACAACTTGCTTTATTGCAATACTTGCTTTATTCTGATACTCACTTTATTACAGTGATCTGGAACTAAGCCCTCAATATCTATCTCTGAGGTATGCCTGTAGTAGTACATAGCAGAAGGAACGTGGTGAGGTGCACACCGGGGGTGACAAGGGTGAGGGCTTGTGTTTGCTTGCACGGCTGGATGACCAGGCTCTACTTCCTCTGCTCCCCAGGGAAAGCAGGAAGGTCTCTCTCCCGTTGTGTGCCCACATGCACAGGCCCCCCTTTCTTAGAGACTGGACAGGCTTCCCGTGGGCTCTCTCCCATCCCCAGAGCCCACCTCTTCATACTTACTGCTCTGGCCTTTAGGAAGGGCTTTTCTATTCAGGTTATTTAATGTCATTCAGATATCTTATTCTGGGGATATAGACTAGAACAAAAAGCAGAATGACAACAGCAATTAATTTTCCTGTCAAGGATGGCAGCAGCAGGGAGAGAGCCAGGCCAGAGTCAGCGAGCTCAGCAGAACACCAAGATTTTGAATTCACAGCTCAGAGTCTCTGTCTGGAGTGTCCAAAGCCCATCACGTACAAGTCATTCCCACTTGGGAGTTCAGCCACACGTGGAGGAGAGGGGAAGGGAGGTCTCTTTACTCTCTGGACTTTGATGTGTGGCCCTTCCAATCAGCAATGAAATGGAAATGAAAGTGGTTGGCTTGGCCCCTCCTCACCTCCCTCAGAGAGCTCTAGGATAGCATGACATTAGCTCTGTTGGCTCAGGGAACCCAGGGAGAAGCCCCGTGCTTGGGTGTGCAGGACATTGTAGCTGGCGGGGAACAAGTCCCATCGTTCGTTTTAGAGATGTGGAAGCGGAGGTCATGCACTTAAATCGTGGTGTAGCAGAGACTAGAAAGCCCGGGTCTCTTGACTTTCAGCTCTGCATGTCTCCTCTGCCTCATCCCACCTCCTTTCTCTCTTCAAAATCATAACAAAATGGGCGTGTGGGTGTGTGGTGTGTGACCCCTCCTCATCCCTATCCCACTTACAAGGTCAGGCCTTACTGTCTCCATTCTGCAGATGGATACTTAGGCTCAGAAAGGTTAAATGCCAACCACCAGACAGTGCTATAGGTCAGTGAACTCTTTTTCATCCCAGGACTCCATTTTACTCATAACTATCTTTTCCTGGTGGATAGATTTTAGTGTACCCATTTTCCACCAGAGAAAACTGCAGGGTGGACAAGAGAAGTGACTTCTGCAAGGTCACACAGCTAGTCAGTGGGTAAGCTGGCTTTGAGCTTGGCTGCTCGAGTGGCAGAGCCAGAGCTAGAATGCAGGTCCCGGCCCTCAGCCCTCCAACCCTTTGTCCCATCCCAGGAGGACCTCATCCCCCAACCCAGTGAGACAGCCCTCAGCTCGGTGGGTATGAATGACAACGCACTGTCCTTTCCACTTAGAGAAGCTTCACTGCCCACCTTCACTCCGAAAGTCTGTGATGTTTGCAAATGTCACCAGGCACCATCTGAAAAGGTTCTGATTTACCCCCAGGGAAGCCAACTGGACAGTTTTTCCTCAAAACTTTCTCAAGAGTTCTCTCAGCTTAACTTAACTCCCATACTCACTGCCTTCTCTGCTTCCCACCCTAAAAGATAGTTCCACTTTATACCTGCTGGAGAAGGAATCATAACAATATTACCAATTAAAGATCACATTGCACTTAAGTATTTTGCAAGCATGTTTCCAAGCATTGTCACCTGGTGCAATTATCTCCACTTGACAGGTGAAGAATCAGAGGCTCACTGTAGTGAAGGGATTTTCTCCAGGTCATGCAGCCTGTCAGTGGCTGAGCTAGAACTCAATCCCAGACTTTCTGATTCCCAGTTCTGTGCTTGTTAGCATAGGGTTGGGGTAGAGGCAAACCTAGCAGAAGGTGTAGGTGGGAGAAGTTTTCAGAGAGCAAATACCAGAAACCCCTATAAGAAGAGCTTCTTGCTGTCATTTCATTACCAAAGTGCCCGGGAAGTAGAAACATTAATTTGTATCTAAGGGTGGCAGGAATGGTTCTGCTTTCCACGGTGTGTTCAGAAGATAATTGGTGTGGAATTCAGCACCAAGGACAGAGCCTCCAGCCCCATAGCCCTGATAAGACCCAAGGATTAGTGGGGTCCTCTGAGGTCGCAGAGTCTAACCTTCACCCTCTGTACAAACCACTTCCAATATTTAGAGCACATCTGACCCCTGCTTGAATACCCCCTGTACTAGGGAGTCTTACCACTCCCAATTCAGCCCTTTCCACTGGTGTATGGTTTGCACTTGGAGATGCTGCCTCCTATTTCCAGTGGAGGAAGTCAGGGAGATGGTGACAGCTGAGAAGAGAATCACCAAATTCTTTTCAAATCATTAAATATTTGTGACATATAGAAAAATAAAGAAAATAGTATTAAAAATGCCCACCACTTAGACTGAAAAAAATCTTAATACTCACTGTATCTGCCTCAGATACTGTTTAAAGAAAAAAAGTTACAAAAATATTTGAAGCCCTCTTTGTACCTCTCCCTGATCCAATTTCCTTTCTCCCTCCCTCTGCCCTCTGGGCTTATCTGTATGATTGTTAAGACCCTGCAATCCAGAAAGTTATGTTGGAGCCAAAAGAGATCCTGGAGACCTCATTTCCTGACCCCTCATTTAGCAGATGAGAAACCGAGACCTGGACAGAGGATTTGACTTAAGATCTCAGTGGTGGTCCTAAGCCCTTTCATGGCCATTATCTTCTCTTTAATTTCATCCCAGTTTTGGATGTGGAGTGGGATGTGGATTCGGATACCCATTTTACAGGTCTCTGTGTTGTTCAGCTGCCTTTTTAGTTCTCCATCTCAACTCAGTCAAATCACCCTCTCTTGCATGCGGGTGAATTCCTTGGCTTACCCCCTTGTTTCCCATATGAGAAATTTGAGTCATGCTAAAGATAACTGAATAATAAGGTAAATCAAGTTGACTTGCCTTATAGGAGTCAAGAATGGGGTTGAGTGGAGCAGGACTCTGGGTGACGGAACAGGGGGAATAGCTTTGGCAAAGGGTGGGGAACTCGAAGGCAGGGTCTACTGGGAACCTGGGCACGAAGGGATGCCCGGAGGGACTGGGAAGTGGGAAGACTGGGCGTGCATGTGGAGGGCTTTGAATGCCAGGCCCCCACGCACCTGGACTTGAACCTCGAGTCCCTGTGGAGCCACGGAAGGGCTATACAGCACAGTGACCGCCTCAGATTGTTGGTTTAGAAAGATCACTCCAGAAGTTAGGCAGAGGTGGGGTGGGGGAAGACATGAGAAGTGGGGCACTGGTTTGAACACTTGTCACGACAAACTACAGCCACTCACAGCTGCTCTTTCTCCTGGTACTATTGGGTCATTTGGCGGGTAACAACTCACATGCTCTTCTCCCCCCACCCCCAATTCAGCCACTCCCAAGGGAAACCACCATAACCAGCTCTCACATGGCAGGGGAGAGGCAAGCAAAGGGGAGTGCTGTACACTATTCATTTCCGACTTGCATCTGCGGTTCAGCTCAGGTGCTGTTGTAGAAGCAGCCCTGAGCCTGCAGAGATCTGTTCTAGGCTCAACATCGCCCCTAGTTCATCATGTGACCTTGAACAAATTGCTTTTCCTCTCTGGGCCTCTGATTCTTCATGTGCAAAAGGGGAGAGCTGGACTAGCTGAACGCTAAGGGGTCTGCATTCTCATACTTTGTAGTTATGTTGTCCTCTTCACTCCCTGTGAGTCACCCATGGGACTCTTAACTCCGAGTTCTGCAGATAGTCTACTCAGCCCTGGTCCTTCATAACCATAACTGCTCTAGTTCATTGTCCATCTGTCACATGCGTAGCGCTGTGCTGAGCACTGTGTAATAGCATTTAATGACTACAACTAACTTCCCAGGTAGGTACTATCATTTCATTTTACAGATGGGGAAACTGGAGCACCAAAAATCTTAGCATTTTAACTTGTCCAAGGTAACCCTGCAAAGCAGGATTTGAGCTCAGGCCTTCACCCCCATACTCTGAATTCCTACACCTCACAGTCCAGCTCAGGCCCAGGCCAGGACCCATAGTAGCGCCTTCTAAGTTCTCCTTGGTCCACACGAGACCACAAGGGAAAAACTTGTCCGGAGCTCTCCTGGTTTTTGTGAGTGACCAGACCCTACCCCCACACCACGTGGAGCTCTCTGCCGAGGAGCCTGCCGCCTGTTTGCTCATTCTAATAAGATCATTCTCTGTCTCCTGAGCCTGAGTGATGACAGGTAGCCAGTTAGAACTAACTACAGTCTTAACTTTGCTTTGAAATCCTTCGTGAGCTCCCCAGCTGGAGACAGCTTGAGCCATGAGCTCATTAAGCAACAGAAGCCTGTCTCTCCACCACCTAGATGCAGGCAAGAAAACCCTTAATAGACCTGCTTTTACATTGATTGGAAAAGAGCTGTGCTCGCCCGGTCTCAGACACCTTTCTTTCAGCCCCCTTTCCACTCCCCCCGCCCAATGTTCAATTAGCTGCCAATTAGGCATCAAGGATTCCCCAGCCCCCTGCCAGCCCCTGACCCTGTACAGGAGAGGACCATGGAGCTCTCAGCCCAGGTTCAAAGGCATTTTGATTGTGTGCCTGAGTTTATCCTGCTCCTTTCACTTGAGCCTAGCTTCCTTTGAAATGCAATGCTTTAAAAGAATAAGAAAAGAAAATCTTACACACTCGGGAGGCCCACTGGGAGCCCCTTTGGCTCAAACATCCAGTTCAGAGGGCCTTCTGACCACCCTCCCACAGATCTCCCAGCACATGCTGGCAGGAAGCCTCACCCAGTCCTCCTACCTCAACCCCCACGGGTCCCAGCCATTGAGGAGGGAGATGAGAGGGCTGAGGGAAAGGGGGTGAAAGTGGAGAGAGAGGCAGCAACGATAGAAATGGAGGCAGGTAGAGAGGGTTGGGGAAACATCGGGGAAGCAGCTGCTAAGCCTCATGGCCTCTCTCCTCCCAGAGTGGGCTGAGCTGCCCAATGAGGACCATTTTGGTGGTACCTCAGGTTCCAGGGAGTCTGATTCTTGGTGGTGACAGCATCCTCTGCTGGGCTGTGGAGCGGGCATGAGGTCTGATGGGGTCCCAATCATTCCAGCCTGGGGACTTGTCTCTTCCTCAGTTTCTAAGCACCTCTTATCCCTCACCTCACTTATACCAGCCAGATGGGGCTATTAGGTACAGATGTCCAGAGCAGACATAAAGTTTTATGGGGGCTTGTGGGTGGCTGTGGGCACTCTGTGGTCTCAAAGGGACCTCTCCTACACATAGTCACCTGTACACACTGCCCAGAAGCTGTTCCTAGTCCTGACTTTTCCTAGATGTGCCCTGAGGTCCCTTCTCCTATGAGCTCTCTGAGGCCAGATGTCTGTCCCTGTCCCCCCGCTCTAACCCTGACAAGGTTAGAGAGACTAGAGACTCTCCTACCTGTGGCTTCCTGCACACCTGTGATGACATTCCTGCCTCCAGGCCTTTGCTTGTGCTGTTCTCTCAAGCCTCCCCACTGCTCCTCTCCCTGATACCTAAGTCTACTCTTCCTTCAGGCCTAGCAAGTCCCATCTCCTCTTCAAAGCCTTCCCAGCCCCGGGGGACATGCCTCTTCTGTGTACTTCAAGTTCACTGTGCTTTCGCCCCCTCCCCAGACATTAGTTCCTTGGCTTTTAGTGTGACTTTTCCTTTGTGTTTTTCATGTGTCCTTGCGCCCCCTCCATCCTCATCGCCAGGTCTTGAAGACCCGAGGGCAGCAGCCATGTCATCACTTTATCCCTAGCCACTCTGTCTATTTCTTATGTAGAGTTCACTGATGAATTATTCATTCAGTCAACAAGCATTAATATCGAGCACCAAATACACAGCAGACAGCATGTTAGCGCAGCGGGAAACAAAACAGACTTGGTCCCGGCAGCAGACACTGCTGGTTCCCCGGACAGCTCAAGCCTCACTTCTATGCACCAAAGGCTCCATGCGACTCTGCCGTGGGCGCAGCGCACAGAGGGAGCAGAAGCAGCGGGTGCCTGCCCCAGCAGCCTTCAGCCAGGGCCAGGACTGAGGGGCGAGTGGCTCTGTGCCCTGGCCCCCCGGCTCCTGGGTTGGGAGAGCTCGAGGCGGTACCCTTCCTCGTCTCTCAGAGGTCCAGGCGGATTGAGCTCCAGGTGGCCTCTGTTTCCTTCCCTCACCTGTGCAATCACCTCAGCGTCTGCTTCTGGGGAAGTTCACACCAAGCCCCGCCCTGAAGAAGTTTATAGCCAGGTGATGATGACAATGACCTCTTATTAATCCAACTAATAATTCAGCTACCTGATGAGTGCACCCTTGTACAGAGCATGATGCCTAGATTGATGGCTTCGTTTATGCATTGGCTTATTGCTACGTTTCCCCCATGGTTTGTTGCGTGGTACTGAGCACCTCTTACTTGAGAGTCACTGAATCAGAGACTTTGCACCGCATTTTAAAGACAACCCTCTCAGGCACGCAGGAGCCCCATTTTATAGGTGAGATGGGAAAGCTGAACCTCAGGGGGTGAAGTCACGTGCCCAAGGTCACATAGGTGGCAAGGGGCAGAGATGGACTTGGGGCAGGTCTGTATGACTCCAAAGCTTGGGGACCTTATAGGTAAGCATCCCCCTCAATACCAGGGGGGAGAAAAGGTAGTAGGTGCAATGAGTTTAGAATGAAGTGGGGAGCGGGAAGATTCCTGAAAGATTCTCTAAGAAGGAGGCATTTAGTCTGAGCCCTAATGGAGAAGGGCCGTTTCAGGAGCTGGAGAAGCCCCTTCCCTGTGTGCTGTCTGTGGGGCCTTAAGGAGCGACTCCCATGGGGAGGAAAAGGATAGCCCTGGAGCAGCTGAGTGGCTCCAGCAGAATGAGGGATGCTGAAGCTGGGCTACTTCTGCTGAGCGAAGCTCATTAGGTTCCCTCTGAAGTCGCAGGCCCCTAAGAGCTCAAGGGATGTTCCAGAGCATAAACTGTGGATGTCCTGCTCAATGAAGCTGCCTGCTGCTGCCCACCGCAGCCGACACCTATGGTCACCAGAAATCCTAAGGGTCATTAACCCTGTTCTGTTTGCTCCTGCGCTAGTCACGTTCCTAGCTGGGTAACTGACTAAGGAATCCACTCCCAAGAGGGCCCTGGCTTTCCCCATACCCCAAGACTCCTCCTCAGGGTTCTCAGTGTACTGGGGGAGCCCCCACTGCTGTGGTCAGCCCTCTCACCTCTCCAGCAAATGCAGCACCCACATTTAGGGATGGGTGAGACAGGCTTCAGGAGTCACTGCTTGGCACCCAGAGGTGTAAATAACAGTAAGGGGAACCTATTTGGGAAGGCCTCTGCCTCTCCTAGAGGGAGCAGGTAATTTATGAGACCTCAGCTTGCATGCAACTGTCAGCACATTTGCTGCATCACCTGGATGCCAACATGCACTGGACTGCCCCATCCGACCCCCTTCCTCTGCACCCCTCCCAGCCGTCTCCTACCTGGCACAGGGGAGGGGAGGACATCTCGCTGGCACCTGGCTGTGCTGTGATTGCATCTGAGCAGTGGAAGGCTCTCCCTCTCGCTCTAGCTTCTGCTAAGCCGGGGTGTCCTGGTCTACCCAGGATGATGGTGGGCTGCAGAGAGGAACTCTGTGCCTCCTTGTCCAGGGTTGTAAGTCCCACCCACAGGGAAGTCCTGCTTTATTACTTTTATCGAGTCATGATAGAACTCTTCAAGAGTTTTCCCTTGCTCTTAAAAAAAAAATCCACCCTGGCTGGTGTGGCTCAGTGGATTGAGCACAGGCCTGTGAACCTAAAGGATTGCTGGTTCAATTCCCAGTCAGGGCACATGCCTGGGTTGCAGGCCAGGTCCCCAGTAGGGGGCACTTGAGAGGCAACCACACATTGATGTTTCTCTCCCTCTCTTTCTCTCTCCCTTCCTGTCTCTAAAAATAAATAAATAAAATATTTTAAAAATGAAATCCAAGCTCCCTGCCCCAGCCATTTGCCCCCTTCAGTGCCTTGGCTCTGCCAGCATTTTCCTGCCTCAGGGTGTTTGCCCACTCTCTTGCTTCTGCCTACAAGGCTCCTACTTCCTGCTCTTCCCACAGCTGCCTCCTTTTCATCCTTCAGCCCTCAGCATAAATGTCACCTCCTCAGAGAGGCCTTCCTTGATTTCTCAGTTGAAAGGAAGCCCCTCTCATTGTTTTCTTTCAAGCATTTGTTTGCGCCTTCACACCCTTACCACAATTCATATGTTTACTTGTTAATTTATTCACCTGTTCAGCAAACATTTATTGAGCATCTACTATATGCCAAACACTATTCTAGGCACTGAGGGCATATCAGTGAATGAAAAAAAGCCCCTGCCCTTGTGCAGCTGACATTCTAGTGGGAGTCCCAGTCAATAAAGAAAAAGATGGTCCTGGTCGGGTGGCTCAGTTGGTTAGAGTGTTGTCCAATACACCAAGGTCGAGGGTGTGGTCCCCGGTCAGGGCACATACAGGAATCAACCAATGAGTACATAAATACCTGGAACAATAATTTGATGTTTCTCTTTCTCTAAGAAAATCAAAAAAGGAAAAGCTTTTTAAATAAAGAAAAAGATGAAAATAAGTATACAATACAGTGATTATACAGTGTCAGAGAGAATAAGTTCTAGAAAGAAAAAATAAAGCCAGGGGATGGGAGAGAGAACTTGGAAAGTTGGCCCAAGAAGGTTCTGAGGAGCTGCCGTCCCAGCAGAGGCCAGAGTCGGGGCCTCTATCCGCGTCCTGTCTGTGCTGTCGGGCTGTTGCCTTCATTCCCCACCTGACCCCCACTACCCGCTCGTAGTAGGCGATCAGTAAGGTTTATGGAGCCAGTGAGCAAACAGACAGCTAATCGGACCTCCTACTGCTGCGGCACAAGTGTCTCTCCTCGGCTCCATCCTCAGCAGATCCCAGGAGCAGCAGGCCCTGTCCTCTGATAATAACTCTCAATAGACAGGAAAGCCATTTGTCACTTGCCCTCAGGCCTCCTCTCTCCAGGGAAATCAGAGGTCCTCGCCCAGCACTGATGGATAGAGTGTCCTCTGACTGGCAGGTCCGGCTAGGAGCCACTCTCAAAGTCCCTCCCTGTGCAGGGATGAATGGGCCATTGCACAAATGACACAAATAGCAGGACAGAGTTGAGCATGGGACCCCAAATATCACAGAGCTACAGCTTCCTGCTGAAAGGTGGGCCCTGTGTTAAGTGACCCGCGGGGGAAGCAGTGCCGTGGAGAATGGCGAGTGGGATCAGAGCTGCATTCCTAGAGGCTTGACTCTCCTACTAACTAGACAGTGGCTGCGGCAAGTTGCTTCACTTCCCTGGGCCTCAGTCTGTCCATCTGAGCAATGGCAATGCCCACCTTTGTTTTAATGACTATGAGCACAGAGGTACTTCAGAAGGTCAAAAGTATACAGATAAACAGGATTATGCCCAATAGCGAGTTAACTGCACAAGAACTTGGAAGAATGGCTGTATGAAGTGAGGCAAGCCTGCACCTGTTGTTCTGTTGTGAAAATTCCTTATGCCTATAATTCAGTGGGTGCCCGTGAGCAGAAGTTCAGAGCGTGTACGTATGCTCTGAGGTTCAACACTTTGCTTCCTCCTTTGGGTTTGCTCTTCTCCACGTCCCGGAGTCCTTGGCTCTGACCGTTGTGACATTGCTGACAGCCAAGCCCATGGTTGGTGACTCCTCTGCTGAGCGAAGCACAGCCCAGTGTGGGTGCTGTCACAGCCCCGTGGCGAGTGCCACATGGTGTGACGTGCATACGAGTCATGCTCAGTCGGGACCAAGTGTCTGTGTGTTGGAAGGGAAAACAAACAAAACAAAAAGCCCTGGTCCTGCCCCTCGGGTAGTTGGAGGAGCAATGGTCTAGCCTCCCTTCAACAAACCAAACCCCTCGGCCTGCGGCCCAGGCCCCCTGCAGCCAGGGCTGTATGCACCCTCCTTCCAGAATTCTCCCTCCCTCGCTTTTGCTGTTCCTCTCCCCTTGCCTTCCCAGCTATTGAAGTCCTAGCCCTTTTTTAGAGTCTGAATCAAATCCCATTTCTTCCACAAAGCCCTCCTGGGTAGGCTAAACCCTTCCCCACTGTACCCCAACCTCCCAGTGCACCTCCACCTCCAGCAAGCGCCCCTCCCACCTGTCTCACAGTACCCACAGAGGCCACACATGCACCTGACTTTGAGCACTCTGTGGCCCCTGAGGACCCACCAGGCCCTCCCACCCTTTTCAGTCCCACCCCCACCCCCGACCCCAGTCTGGGCCTTACATCCAATCGGTTCTCAATAAATGGCAGCTGAGCTGATCCAAAGCACCAAGAGCACCATTCTGCTCCAGGTACTTCCTGCCTTTGCCAAAAGAAAAAGTGACTCAGATGTGAACCCCTTCCTTTGGGACAGCCAGAGGAGCCATGATGTCTGCTGGTGAGAACAGCCTTGCACCAGGCCTCTGAGGCAGAGGGCTCTGGGTCCATCCTGCCCCGGGCTCACGCCCTTCTTCCAGCTGACTCTGAACATGACTCTTCAGGCTGCCCTGGCCCAAATTACCTCGACTTGCTGCACCCTCCCTGATGCTGGTGAACTGCTGAACGAGCTATAGGAGCAGCTTCAGCACAACCCCCAACGCCCCCCCCCCCCACCACCAACCTTCCTTTCTCCTCCCTCCCAGCCAAGGAGAAAGGCCCCAGCTCCATCGTGCATGGGGCAACGGGTAAGCCAGGACTTAGTTCAGAATGCTCTTTGGCTGCCTTCTATGTGGTCTCCACCTTTACTGCTTCTCTCCCCTTCTGGTATTGCCTGTGGTGGATTGGCCACAGTCCCAGGTAGGAAGTTCCTTAAGGACAGAGACCCTGAGCACCACTTTGCCTCTCCATGAGTGTCCACTATGGTGCTGGGCCCTGAAGTGGCTTCTCAGGGAGTGAGCAGGTGATGGAGAGGAAATTACTTTAAATTGCAGCAAGAGATTCCTCAGTTAAACATATGGAAGAACTTCCTGACTGCAAGAGAAATTAAACATAAACTTTTAAAGGCAGACAGGGTCCTAGAAATTGGTTTTCACACGCAGACACCCCAGTTTTAGCTGCTTAATTGTTTTTGTGTGAGAACTCAGCAGAAAACTGAGCATCTCTGGAAGCTGTGGACATTGGGGGTCAGGGGGTTCTGGAGCCCCTATCATGGGCCCAACCCCCAACAAGGCATAGGACCCCTTCAGCTCCGTGAGTCACAATTTAACACATCCACTCATCTGGCTCAACCTATCTCTTTGCCAACGGGGACGCCGAGGTCTGGAAGGGTGGTACCTTGCCCAAAGCCCATGACAGAGCCAGAAATGGGCCCTTTTCACCAGACCAGGCTGTTAGAAGAAAGTCAGAGGGGAGTGGAATGACGGCAAACTGGTGGGAAAGGTGGTGAAATGATTTCACTCGTCACAGGAAATGGGCTTGGACCCCATGGCCTTCCTGTGACCTTTCCCACCTGGACTGCGAGTTTGTTTCCCACAGAGCCCACACCTGGGGTTTCACCCCCACACTGTGGAGCTCCCCCAGTTCCCTGTGATCCCAGCCTCTCCTCCTCCCCACCCCCAGCCTCGGCTTTGCTCAGGGGTTTTCACAGGAAGGTGAGGAGTGGGCCATGCTGGGGAGCGTGCAGGGCAGACGAGGCCGGCCCTCTGGTAGGTCCGTGGTGTCTTTGGTGGCTGCCTTTGAAAGACTCTTCCAAAGAGGTAATTCCTTTGTGCAGACATGATTTATGAGGCTTTCTAGGCAAATTGGGGAGATAAATCGTCTTTGGGGCTGGGAAGTTTCAAAGGCAGTGATACAGACAGATCAGATGGAGCTGGCGGCCGGGAGCTGGGCCCTCATTAAAAGCCTGTTGAGGGGACAGGGTTGAGCAGAGCTGAGGACAGGGTAGTGCTGGCCAGCCCCGGGGTCCACTTGGGTAGCCCCCAGCTTGTCCTCACCCTGGGCCCCACTGACCACATAGCTGGAGTGCATGAGACGAAGGTGCATTTAGCCCAGAGATGGGAGCAGCAGGGGGCAGAGGTGTTGAGGGTGGAGGGCTAGTGATGAGTTCCAGCTTGGACCCTAGAAGGGCAGACACCTTTGGGGTGCACACCCGCCCCTCTGCTCAGCACAGCCCACAGACCTCACTGGGGCCCTAGAGTCTCACCCTCTCCTGCCTCTCACTGGTGACCTGGACAGTCCCTTCCCTCTCTGGGCCTCGATATCTTCTGTACAAGGAGAGCACAGGTGTGAAAAAACACCCATGTCTAGCTCTGACCAATATTCTGTGGCTTGAGGCTGTGTTGTTAAATATCCTGGCTGAGAAGCAGGCCAGAGACCACACTGGCTGGGGGATCGTGGGTCAGTCACCTGACCACACCTCACCTCGGTGTCTTCCTCTGTAAAATGGGGATAGTTACAGCTCCCGGAGGAGCCGTGGCTTGACTTCATCAAGTTAGGTACTGCAGAGTAGCTAGCACCTAGTCTTCCTCCCCATCATCTGTCCACACATTACTGTGGCATTTCATATGCAGAACGGTCCCTGTGAAGTTGGATTCACCCTCCACAACTTCCCATCTCCTCTCTCCAAAAGCAGCTTCACACACACACCCTAATCTGGCTCCCAGGGCTGCTAATTGCAGCTCGGATATTAACAGATAACTGGGGTGTTAATGGCTGATAATGCCTCACAATGTGACTGATACTCCCCCCCGCTCACACACAAATGTACACCTACCTACACAAACAGGTAGAGGTCCACTTTAGCAGGGGATGCCTGCAGCCTTAAAGGTGGAAAGGCAGGCAGATGCAGACGCGTCCATCCACAGAGGGGTGTAGGGCTCTGATAAAATGGAATTACCGAGTCTCCCCACTCCCTCCTCATAGTTTGATGGTGTGACATCTGGTTAAAATGGACTTGGTTGCCTGGAGCGATGGTCAAGGCCATGGCGATGAGGATGAGGAACGTTGAGCTGAAGAGACCAGCTTTGCTCAGGGCATCTTGATACACCCATTGGCTTTGTTCCCTCCTCCTGCCCTGTGGCCCTGAGACCTTGCCCGCTCCCAGGGCCTCCTGACCCCTGACCTGGGAGTGGGGTGCTCTTCTTGGTTGCAGCTGCCCCAGCAGCAGCTTGCTCTGCACCCTGCCTGTCATCCCAGGTTCTGATGGGTCAACACTTGCCATTTGTTTGTGTTTCTCAAACTGACTGTGAGCTTCTCAGCTCCCAGAACATAGTAGGTGCTCAGCAACTGTTTGGCAGCGAATAAATGAGCCTAACTCATCCCCCAAAGGCTGGTGTGGTGGAAAGAGCCTTAGACTGACATGGACAGCAAGTTTCAAATCTAGCTCTCCCGTGCATTGGCTGGGCAACCACAGGCAAGTCACTCAGCATCTCTGAGCTGGTTTCCTGAGCTGTAAACTGTGGGGAGGGCGGGGGGATGTGAGATGACCTCTGAAGCCTAGGAGTAAGAAACCAGTCTCTGACTCTCAACTCTGCCTTTTGCAATAGGAGCAATTTTGTCCCCAAGGGAACACTTGTCAGTATCTGGAGACATTTTTCAGTTGTAACAATTGTGGAGGAGGAGGGGCTGCTGGCATCTAGTAGGTAGGTGGAGGCCACGGATGCTGCTAAAAATTTATCTACAATGCACAGGACAGCCCCACAACAAAGAATGTTCCATCCCAAAACATCAGAAGTGCCAAGGCTGAGAAACCCTATTTAGCTATTCAATGTCTCTGAATCCCCATTCTCCCAGTTGACAAATGGGATAATCACCCACCTCAGGTGGTTTGCCTCAGATTGTCTTTGCAACAAGGCAAGGTATGAATGAATGGTGTGGGGTTAGTAAGAGAATTAAATGAAATAACCCAGGTGACCACGCAGCTTACAGGGGTGGGGGTTCCTGCAGGTGTGCGTGTACTCCTCCACCCCTGCCCCCTGAGGGGACAGTGGGCCAGGGAGGGGCAGCCAGAAATCCATGCAGCCCCTGCAAGTCCTGCCTCCTCTCAGAGCTCACGAGGAGATATAGATAGTGTGGTTAAATACCAGAGGAAGTAACAAGTATAATAAATAGATCACTAAGAGCTAATGATACATCATTATAATCCTGTGCTGTCAGCATCTTCTAGGCCTAGGGACTGTGTCAGGAGATTTGGGTTTTAATCTACAGCACGTTGGTCTATTAATATTTAATTCCAAGTATCTAGGTAGTGGGAAGATAGGGAGCTGAGCAATGGCTCGACTCAGAGCCTGGGTAAGTGCCTCAAATTTTTCTTTCCCACACACAGGCAGACACACCTCCTACCCCGTCCCCCGGGCCTGTTTCTCAAGTAGGGGCACCGAGCAACAGAACATAGAATCACAGACAGTGAGAATGGGGAGCGACACCAGCACTTACCTGCTGGTATTTCTGAATGAGGGCACTGCTGGCACCTGGGAAGCATAGGTCTTCATCGTGCAGGACAGTCCCTGGTCATTTGTGACAACCTAATAGCCCCTCCCCCATTTTACAGGTGTGAAAACAGGCCCAGACAGGGGAGGAGGCTGCCCAAGACTGCACAGCTCTGGCTGCGACCCACCCTTCGGGATTCTCCCTCAGAATCGCAACTTGGGTCTGGAACGTCTTGGGGACGCTCAGCCTCTGGGACTTGGCCTGTGCTTTTGTTGGGACCAGTCAGTTGACAAACGGTCTCACTCACCGGATAGTCACTTTATTTATCAGCTGGAACGGTTTCTGGCAGCTGCTGCTCCATCTCTGCCCCTGACCTGCTGCTTTGTAAACTTGGGAACAATCCCGTGACCTGTCAGCTCTCCTACTTTCTTCTTCTTTTCGGTGTGGATGGGGGCGTGGGGAGCAGACTCGGGGGCCACGGGCCATTCCTGGCAGGTGCTTAGACTACGTCAAGCCTTTCCATTGCTAAAGGGTGGCCATGGGGGCCTTGGCCCAGGCTCTAGTGCAGGCTGGGGCAGCTCAGGGTCAGTGGATTCCAGGTAATTTCCTAACCCTTGACCTTCTCTTCAGCCGCTGTCCCTCCTTCCTTCCCCCTCACTGAGTCTCAGGATTCCCATCTGGGGAATGGGAGGAACCATCCATCTCTTCCTCCCCGTCCTCGGGCCCAGCATCTTCCCGCTCATCACCCCCCTGAGAGGACCAGTGAGAAAGCAGATTACTAGAAGGATGATAGCTCACCTGCTGAGGTTGTTTTTTAAGGGCCTATGATGGGCCCCACCACCCCAGAATAATTAAATCAGAAGGTCCAGGCGTGAAGCCCAGGCATGTGTTTTTTATAACCTCCAGGGTGATGCTTATGAGCTAGCTAGGCAGAGAACCACTGCCTGAGGGAGCAAATCCTCATCGGCTGCGGAGAGGGGGCTCTGGTCACTGGAGAAGGACCACCCTTGTCGGCACTTCTGACGGCTCTCCCTGGCCCAGGTCTGGGCGGACGCTGGGTGTGGGGGACAGGGCAGCTACAAACAAAAACACACTCCAGCTCCCCCACTGCAGCCCACAGAGACTCCGAGGCTAATGGAGGAGAGTTGGCACAAGGTTCCGAAACCTGCCTAAGTGGAAGTGGCGGGAAAAAAAGTGGTCAGCTTAGTCGTTGTTCCTAATCAAGAAAGTCAGTAAAGGCATAAAAACACAGTTGCGCCCTTCATAGATGATCTTCAGGGACTCAGAAAGATACCTGGACGCCAGTGTTCATAGCAGCATTGACCAAAAAGGGAAGAAACAGCCCAGGTGTCCATCAAGAGATGAATAGATAAACAAAATGTGGCATATTTATACAAAAGAATACTCTTCAGCCACAAAAGGAATAAAGGATACATGTTACAACATGATGAACCTTGGCAATGTTATGCTTTGTGAAAGAAGCCAGGCACAAAAGGCTAATATTAAATTATTCCACTTATAGAAATACCTAGAATAGGCAAACCATACAGACAGAAGTAGATTAGAGGCAACCAGAGAGGGAGGGAGTGGGAGTCACTGCTGAATTGTCCCAGAGTTCCTGTTTGGGGTGTCGGCTATACAACACCATGGGTGTAACGAAAACCACCGAGTTAGACGCACACTCACAAATGATGAAAATGGCAAAACGAATGTTACATGTATTTTGTCACATAGAAAGCGTTCTAAATAAATAAATTATCTTAACTGAAGAAAATAAAATTATGTGAGGTCGGGCCTGCCACGGAAAACCTGGGACCTGTGACCACCATTCACGCATAAACCAATCCCTGGAAGAGTGAGTCTCTCTGCTTTTCCGTCTCTGTGAATTATCCACTGCGGCTGTCTGAGCCCAGCCGGCGGCCAGGCGCCCTCCTCCATCCGCACCAGACCACACCCAGGAGGAGGCAGGGTTAGGAGCCCAGACACCCAGTCTCCCTAGCTGTGTGACCTTGGATAGGCTATGTTAAATCACTAGGCCTCTGTTTCCTGATCTGCAAAATGGGCAGAATAATAGCACCCCCTGCAAATGGGTTGTTGGGAGAATTAAATGAGAACGTTTATTTTACGCCTTTATCTCATGGCCAGGCAGGCTTTAACTGCTCAATCAGCTGTAGTTACAAATTCGAAAGCATGTCCGTAGAGAAGGGAGTGGGGAAGCCACTCCCCTTTGTGGGGAGCCCAGAGCACACGAGGCCTGGGCCCCAAAGTCTGAAGAGGTCAGCAGGGAGAGTCCCCGGCTGGGAACAGAACGAGCCAGGCCGCACACTTCTGGGTGCCCCTAAAGCCCCCACTAGCTGCTCAAAGAGGATACATCTACTTGAAAAATCAGCCAAAGCCAAGTGTAATTAGGAAGGAGCATCTATGACAGAAAAAAAGAAGTGTGTGAGGGGTGACATTTCAAGGCCAGACTGGGAAGAGTTTGTGACTATCTGTGAAAGAAGGCAAAATTCTGTTGTAATTTTAATGATGATAGTTTTTATTCCCCTTCAACAGGGTGGATAATTGACTCACTGCAGCTCCACCTCATTTCTGTCAATGGGGCGTTTTTAAATGGATTTTCTAGATAACTGAAGCTTCCTGTGAAATCTAACTTTTTTCCCCATTTAATCACTCTGGGGAAGGGGGAAGGGGAAGTCTTTGGAATGGATTACACACTTACCTGCATCCTTAATCAGAATACAGCATCCAGCAGAAGTAAGCCTTGCTTGAGTGTGGTTGGTAGCGTTCATGAATGTCTCACCCGAGATGGACAACAATCTGAACATTTCACCTAAAGTGCCATGTGGTGTGCTTGAGTGTGATATTGTTATGTTACAGAATTACATGCTTATGATTTTGTGATAAAAGAAATTTTTGTGACAAAAAGAGGGCATTATTTGTGCTGGACCCCGTATTTTAAATTGGATACAAGGGGCTATTTGCTCCTGTATTCGTGGCTGCAGGTTGCTTTGCTTTTCAGTCTATAAGTGTTTTGTTTGCTTCCTTGGTCTCCTGCTGTGACACAGCACTCTCGGTGCTTGTTTGTAGGGGCCCCGTCACACACACACACTCACACACACTCACACACCAGTCTGTGGTCTGAGAACCCATGTTGTCGGGCTGAATAGGGTCGTGCTTACCTGAGCTTGTCTAATGCCCTTGTGGTTGCACTCCCACCACTCCCTTAGACGCTGCCCCGGGGGCTCTGTCTGCTCCCGACTGTCCACTCCAGAAAGGTACTAGCAGGCACTCGTTCAATGAGGGACGAGCAGGAGAGTGAAAGCACACAAAGGTTAGTGCAAGGTGAATGGGCTTTAAGTGCCACCTTGGATGTCCCTTAGACAATGACCATAAGTAACCTCATTCTCTTTCCCCCAGTATTTCCTCTTCCTCTTGTTTGTCCTATAAAGAGTGCGATACCTTCTTTCCTTCTGCTGCGTAGTATTCCATTGTGTAAATGTACCATAGTACATTTTGATCCATTCATTTATTGATGGGCACTTAGGTGGTGGGAAAATGGAGACAACTGTACTTGAACAACAATTTAAAAAATGCAAAAAAATAAAAGAGTGTGATACCAGTATCCACCCAGCAGTCTAAACCGGAACTGGAACACTGTCCCTCTTCTTCCTTCCCTCAGCAGCCTGTCAGTCACCAAGTCCTTGCTGCTTCTACCTCATAAATGCAGCTGGAATCTTGTCCCCTTCTGTCCATTCCAGATGCCACTGCCTTAGCCAAGGCCACCACCATCTGTTTCCTTATTATAGCAGCTGGTTCCCCTGACACCAGTTGCACTCTGTCACTTGTGCCCACAAATCTATTCTCATCGGTTCTTTCTACAGCCACATCTAATCGTGTCCGTCCTCAGCTTAGAACACATTCAGAGCTTCCTGGCCCTGGTAGGAAGCCCGCACCCCAAACATGGCTCACAGAGCCCTTGGACCTGGCACCCTGCCCAGGCATCTGCCTTACCTTGTACCTTGCTCTCCCTTAAAGCTTACCATCCAGAGTCACCTTTCGTTTTCATTTTCTCTCACATCATACTTAATCCCCCCTCCAAGCTTTTACATCTGTTCTTTCTTCTGCCTAGACCCATTCCCCGCCTGCACCCCTCCTTCAGCCCACTTCTGTGAGGACATCTTCCCAACCCCCCCGGTCTGACTTCAGACCCTCCTGTGTCTTCCTCTAACACCCTGAAAGACCCCTAATAGAGCCCTTTACCGTATGCCTTCAATGCTGCTCCAGCAGCTCCATCCCAACTAGACTATACACCCCAAGAGGGCAGGACACTTGTTGGCACTAGCGGGTGCTCGGTAAGTGTTTGTTGAAAGGTCAAGTACAAGAACAAAAGCACCCGGTGTTAGTACATGGACTTCGTGACAATGTTCCAGCTCCTTATCAGAGGTGTAGTTTCGCATCCTACTGGGTTTCGGCTGATAAGCAAAGCATAACCCTATGCCCTGGGTTGCACCAAGGACAACCTGGCTTTGGACTCTGACAGTCTAATATAGAGTCATGGCCCTGACAGCAAGGGGAATCCCTTGTTCTGGGTCCTGGTGTTGTTCACAGTGATGAGCAGAGATGGCATGGCTACTTTTCTGTAGTCTCCCTGCCTTGTGCTTTGCCCCTGCCACTTTGTCCCCATTGGTACTTCTAAGTTTCCTTCTTCAGAGTCATCATTCAGAAAGGGTCCCGTTTGCCTGCAGTGGAGAGAGCTGGAGCCAGATCTGGGCCTACCCTTGACTATAACCCAGGGCAATCCCTTAACCCCTCTGACTCCTCATTTCCCTATCTGTAAAATGGGAAATAACAAACCTAGTTCACAGGGTTTTAATTATCACAAGTGAGCGTTTAAAATGCGATTGCTGTTATTGTTATTACAGCGGAGTCACATCACATGTATATACAGCACATTTCCTTTATCCTCTCATCCATCAGTGAACACTTACGTTGTTTCCATATCTTGGCTATTGTAAACAATGCAGTGAGCGTGCGGGTGCAGATACCTTTTCAAGTTAGTGTTTTCATTTCTTTCAGATAAATACCCAGAAGTGAAATTGCTGGATCACATGGTAGTTCTTTTGTTAAGTTTTTGAGGAACCTCCATGCTGTTTTCCACAGTGTCTGCACCATTTTACATTCCCACCAACAGTGCACAAGGGTTCCTTTTTCTCCACATCTTCATCAATGCTTATTATTCCTTGTCTTTTTGATAACAGTCATTCTAATAGATGTGAGGTGATAGCTCATTGTGAGTTTGATTTGCATTTCCCTAATGATTAGTGATGTTGAGCACATTTTCATGTACCTATTATTTATCTGCATGTCTTCTTTGTGAAAAAGTCTATTGAGAACCTCTTTTCATTTTTTAATTAGATTGTCAGCTTTTTTTTTTGTTGCTCAGTTATACAAGTTCTTTGGATATTAACCCTTGTCAGATATGATTTACAAATACTTTCTCCCATTTGGTAGGTTGTCTTTTCATTGTACTGATGGTCTCTTTTGCTGTGCAGAAGCTTTTCAGTGTGATATAGTCCCATTATTTATTTCTGCTTTCATTGCCTTTGCTTTTAGTATCAAATCCAAAAAAATCATCACCAAGACTGATGTCAAAGGAACTTACCTACCACCCATGTTTTCTTCTAGGAGTTTTATGGTTTTAAATCTTACATTCAAATCTTTGATCCATTTGAGTTAATTTTTGTGTATAGTATAAGACAGTAGTCTAGTTTCATTTTTTGCATGTGGCTGTTTTCCCAACACCATTTATTAAAGAGACTGTTCTTTCCCCATTGTATATTCTTGGCTCCTTTGTTGTAAATTAGTTTACCATACATGCATGGGTTTATTTCTGGATTCTATTCTGTTCTACTGACCTATGTGTCTGTTTTTATGTAACACTATACTGTTTGGATTACTAGAGCTTTGTAATATAGTTGGAAGTCAGGAAGCATGATGCCTCCAGCTTTGTTCTTCTTTCTCAAAATTCCTTTGGCTCTTGGATTCGATCTGTGCATCACTCATGATAGTACAATGTGGAAAATGCAGAGTGAAGCTCACTCATAATTTGGCAGCTCAGTTTGTATTTGTAAATATTTAGGGCATAGATAAAGAAGGGATGAAGCATAATGGGGTGATTAGGATTCCAGGCCCAGGGTGGTTTCATCTGCTGAAGGATGATGGACAGACAGGCTCCATGACATTGATCACTTGACCCTAGTCAGCAAGTGGGAGGCACACGCAGGGGGGTTGGTAGTCCCCAAAGATCCACTCACTGGCTTCACTAGAACCTGTGCTCTTGTTTTTATTTTGTTTGTTTGTTTTATCCTTACCTGAGGATGTTTATTGATTTTAGAGAGGAACGGGGTAGGGGAGAGAGAGAGAAACATCAATGTGAGAGAAAAACATCAATTAGTTGCCTCCTGTGTGCACCCTGATTGGACACATACCCACAGCCTAGGAATGTGCCCTGACTGGGGATCAAACCCAAAACCTTTTGGTGTACAGGATGATGTTTCAGCCAACTGAGCCACCTGGCCAGGATGAACCTTATGCTCTTGTACATGCCCAACACTTGAGTGCCATTGCATCTTTGCTCATGCTAAGCCTTCCCAATAACACCTTCCCAGTCCTACTCCCCTGCCCTCTTTCTCTCTGAGTGTGTAAATCCTAGAATCACTGGAGCACAAAGGTCAGTTAATCATCTCATTGTCTTCAGGAAATAGGGTGCCCGTACCAGTTTGCTCGGGACTGAGGGGTTTCTCAGAATATGACACTTTCATTGCTGAAACTGGGATGGTTGGTCACCATGACAGGCAGACAAGTGAGGCATGTTTTACCACTCACTTCAGGCACCTTCTTTTCCAGGAAGTCTTTCCTGGTCTTAGCTAGGAGCAATCTTTCTGTCCATTGAGCATCTCCTAGAATATCTTCAGTGCCTGTCCATGCCTGAACTCCACATTTATCCCTACTTTGGGATTTGAGTGAGTGAAGCAAGAGTTTGAGGACATCTTGTTGTTTAGTGTCCTGTGTGCACCAGGTGAGGATTGAGTGGGGGTGGCAGCAGGCTGGGGGGCCTCCCTGGGCTCTGCCCTTCAGCCCCTCTCCACAGCTGTAGAGTGAATTTCTGCAGAGCTGGCTCACATTTCACTCTTTGAAACATTGAATTACACGTAAAGATCTTGAAGGCTATCTGTCCCCTCCCAGGGAAACATTTCTTTTTCCTGTTCCTTCTGAAGTCGGCTGCTTGAAAAGTAATGAAATTGAACTGAAGATGAAGCACCCAGAGGTGTAGGCATTAATGAAAGGGAAAAGCAGCAGGAGAGAGAGAGACAGGAAGGGTGACAAAAATATGGAGGGGTGGGGAGTTAGAAGACATGTTCATGGAGAGTGAGGTGCAAGAGGTGAGAAAACTAATGAGTCTGGGAAAGAGGGGGAAAGGGGCAGGAATGATAGAGAGATGGGGGCTGGGCTGGGCTGGGCTGGGGAGGTACCACGAAGTGGAGAAGGGCCACAGAGAAGAGGTGTGGCAGACCCTAAGAAGGGCCTGGCAGAGCAGAACAGAGACAGCCAACCACGAAGAGTTTAGCAAAGGTGGAGGGAGGTAAACAGCTGGTGATTCCAGAATTTCAGCACAGGAGTGGGGCTTCGGGAGGCGTTGGTTGGAATGGAATGGTCCTGACTGGGAGATGCCTTTAAGAAACAAGCTTCTTATCTTGTGTGTCTGATTGTTCTGATGGCTTGGGGAAGAGCTGATGGAGGTTTCAGGAGGCGCCAAAGCTTCCACCCAGACACCCCTTGCTGCTTCCTATGGGAAGAGTGATGCAGACATGGAAGGCAGCTTGGGCTTAGATTCCCCGTGCCCATCCCAAGGAGAGCCCACAGGGTCTCTCAGCCCTGACCTGCTCCTGTCCTGCAGGCTGCGACAGTGACCACTGGGGACCCCATTGCAGCAACCGGTGCCAGTGCCAGAACGGTGCCCTGTGCAACCCCATCACCGGCGCCTGCGTGTGTGCCGCTGGCTTCCGCGGCTGGCGCTGCGAAGAGCTCTGTGCTCCCGGCACCCACGGCAAAGGCTGCCAGCTACCGTGCCAGTGCCACCACGGCGCCAGCTGCGACCCCCGCACGGGCGAGTGCCTCTGCGCACCCGGCTACACCGGTGTCTAGTGAGTAAAGTGGCTGCGGGGGCACGGAAGGGAAGGCGGGTTCAGCTGAATTCTTGGCAGCTGCCTGGTCCCCACCTGCTCCTTGCAGGTGGCCAGGGCTGTGGTAACAGATGGAAGGTCAGGATAGTCCTGGCTGTTAAACATACTCTCTGACCCTAAGTTCTGCAGAGGCTAAATGCCCAGACCTTGCCCGGGCCCCAGAGTGACTGGTGCGAGCTGAGATTGTGCATGGATGGGCGCTCCCGTGGCCAGAGGAGCTCATTCATCTCCTCCCAGGAGGCCCTTCCTGGTCAGGGCCCAGACCTTAGCATGTAATTCTCTTCTGATCACAACCCAAATGCCTCTGCTCACCTGGGTCCTGGCTCTTCCAGGCCATTTAAAACAGAGTATGAGACTAGGGGGCAGGCAGGGGTTAGGGGGAGGAGAGCCCAGCCAGCTATCATGCGCAGATTTGGCTAGTTTACTCTGCCTGTCCCTTTCCCTTACCTCCTCTTCTCGGACCCCAAACAGCCCTTCAGTCTAGTTCTCTGGAGAGTCCATATTGGCAGGGGACCTCTAAGACTGCTTTGTGGAGACCCCTCAGAAGCAAGATTGACGTCCTCACATGCACAGAAGGCTCAGCGGCCTCCCTAGCAGCCCCAGATCGATCCTGGGAGGGCACCCGAGGACTCTAGCCACAGATACCTCCTCAAATGATGGTGCTCCCCGCCCCCACATCTGGCCAGCTGCAGGTGGCTCCAGCTAGAAGCCAGGGCCATTGGACTAAGACCGAAGGCCTAGACACCATGCCCATTCCTATACATGAGCCTGTCATGGTAACTGAGAGCCTTCCAGAGCCTGGGGGTGGAGGGGGGTAGTAATACCCCAGATTCTCCCTCTCTCTGAATTTAGGCAGATTCTTGAAGGTAGAATCCATGGCCACTTCTCAGTGTCTTTGCCCATGCTGTTCCTTCTGCCTGGCATGCCTTTCCTCCCATTCTCCTGGTGGGACTAACTTCAAGGCTCAAGGGAAATCTCTCCCTCTTGGGGAAGCCTTCCTCAGTTCTCCACCCCCCCCCAACTCCCAGAAGAACACTCTCTTACAGTTCACACTGACTGTGAACTCTCTTAATTCCTAGGGAGCCCTGGAGCATTGCAACCGGCAGCACTGGGGCCCTGCCACCTGGTCCGAGTGCCGCTACCTCTAACACCTCTGCTTCCTCATGCAGCTGCGAGGAGCTGTGCCCGCCTGGGAGCCATGGGGCTCACTGTGAGCTGCGCTGCCCCTGCCAGAATGGGGGCACCTGTCACCATATCACTGGCGAGTGTGCCTGCCCCCCAGGCTGGACGGTAGGTGGGCCTGGCGGATCTGGGTGGGGCACTGTAAGAGGTCTAAGCATCACTTGCTCATATGCACCCTGGAGGGCTAAGAATTCCTCTCCCACCCTGAGTTCCCTCTCTCCTGTTTATGGTCATGGGCATCATTAGACGTTGCCAGTGGTGCCATGGACACTGAATCCCAGGTGTGCCATCAAAGTGCTGTGTGACCTGAGGCAAGTTACTTAACCTCTCTGAGCCTATGGTCTGTCATATGGAAAGTTGTGGAATTCTTCTCATAGAATGGGCATAAGTACTCACCTGAGCTGCCATAAGCTCTGGGCCAGAAGTGGCAGAAAGGGCCCAGTGTAAGGATGGGGTTGGGGGCGGAGAAGACAGCGGGGTCTGGATCACCTGCCTTTATAGAACTTCAGATTCCCAGCCTCCACCTCCTATATTCTGATTTTGTGGGCCCCAGAATCTGCATTTTGTTTAGTAAGTGCCCCAGGTGCTTCTGATGCAGCCTCAATCAATCCAGATCTTGTGTCTGGGAACCACCCTGTGGGAAAGGGGGTGGGATTTATAGCCTCACAGGCTTAAATTCAGGTCTCATATTCAATGCTGACCCTGAAGAAAAACCCTCACTCTGGTCTCTGCCTTCCCACCTGCAAAACTGGCATAACAATGGCCCTGCCCTTCTTAGCTGTCGTGGTTGGCAGGAGGCTCAGGTGAGGCAGAGCATGTCCAAAGTGCCTTGAACACTCAAGTGCTCCACTTGTTGTGTTACCTGGGTGCCGCAGACAGTCCATGAGCCTCCTTTAGCCAACATGCTCCACTTGTTGGTGCCCCTCCCCCCTGTCCACAGACCCAGCTCCTCAGAAGCAATGAGTCACTAACTTTCCTGTCCTGGGGGAAGCTCAGTGACATAGCTGGCTGCCTCACCCTGGGGCCTAAAACTTCGCAAAGCCAAGGAGCACAGGGCGGCTGAGCAGGAGCAAGATATTTCAGGAGGCTGTGAATGTCTCAGTCACAGGGGCCAGACAGGAGGGACATCTGCAGGGCCCATTGACACAGGCACAGACCTGCCAACATTTGTTAGGACAGGAAAGGACCTGGGGGGGGTGTCATCTGGTCCAGCAGCACCCAAACCTGGCTGCACACCAGAGTCAGTCACAGCAGGCTGGGGTTGAATACAGATTCCCAGGCTCCACCAGAGACCTTCTGGGGCCCAGGGATCCCTATTTTTAATAAGCTCCCCAGATGATTCGGAGGCAGCCAGCTGTGTGTGCACGTCTGCATTTGGAAATAATTGATCGAGACCATAGGATTTCCTTCCGTGTTTCACAGAACCCTTGGGTATCTTGGGGGTGAGAGTGGGGGTGGGAAGCCTAATAATTAATACTCTGGCTCCCCCATACTCCCACTTCTCCATTTTAATCCACACATACTTTGTCTGTTGAGATGCTAGGTAAGATTTCACACAAAAACGGGGTCTCCCAGCTTTAAAAGGTTTGAACACCATTGGTCTATTACTGTCTTCCTTTCTCAGGTGAGCAAGCTGAGGCTAAGTAACCTACCTGCCCAAGGTCACATTGCTGGTTAACAGGGAGGTGAAGCTGGAATCCAGGTGTAATGACTCCTGAATCCCAACCTTTGCTGTCTGTCTGTCCATCTATCTGTCTCTTCTGAGGAGGACAAAAGGGCTACTGCCGCCTCTCCTGCACCTGCCCGCCCGCGCCTCCCACCCTGACCCATGCTCTGGAAAGGCCCTGTCCTCTGCAGCTAGCTTCCAGAGTCCTGGCACCCTCGGGCTGGGTCCTCAGAGGCCCCGTGGCAGCAGTGAGGTCAGGCAGTGAGGTCGGATCGAGGCGATTAAATCGTGGCAGGCTCTGTGCCTGTAAAGTCCCCTCTAGAGGGGCTGATGGAGGCTGGGATCGAAGCGGGGGAAGGGAGGACACCAACACATGGAGACATTTGTTTTTCTCCCCAGCACAGTGAGAGGTTTGTTCCTCCAGAAGATAGGAACCTCTGTCAATAGAAGCTTTGGATTTGGGGACTTTATGTTTTTAATTTTATTGTAGACGATTGCATTTCTATTTTTGACACAGGATTTAACTTGCAGATTTGTATGAATTATTAATACACTTCGTGCATGCAGAGCCCCAGTATCACGAAGCTGCAGTTCAGGCCTGAGGTCCCTCCCAAGGAAGGCTGGGGCCAAGGGGAGGATGCTGAGCAGAAAGGTCCTGCCTTTACGCTCCTCCGTGGCCTCACTTTCCTGTTGGCCCCAGGTGGCTTCAGCCACACTCAGAGGTCTAAGGACTACAATCGCTAACCACACAGCACAGCTCCACAAAGTGCAGAGGCATCGTGCAGAGCTGGAGAGGAGCCTCCAGAAACTCTGGCCCTCCCAGCCCCTCCTCAGATCCCTGGCCACCAGGCCCTGAGTATGCCCATAGGACACTCCACTTGCCCAGCTCTGCTGAGCCCATTCCAGTGGGGGGCTTTGCAAAGAGACTGGGGAATTATTTCCTCTCTCTTTCCAGGCTCTCAGACCTTTCAGAGGAGAGGAACCAGGTGTGAGTAGCTTGATGAGAGCAGGTACCGCAGATGGCCACTGCAGGGGAGGAGGTGTGATCACCCCCTTAGGAGTTCCCAGTCTGATGGTGGAGGCTGGATATGGCATGTGCTGCATACCTGCACAGACATACACATGAAAACAGCGGGCCTGACACACACACGTGAAACAGCGGGCCTGAGGAGCTGAGAAACAGAATCAGGTGTCAGGGGAGCCAAAGAGAGGTGTTTGGCTCTGAGGTTGTAGGGTCATAGAAGCTCAGGTTTGAGAAGGATGATTCATAAGGTTCCGCGCCCTGGCCTGTGGCCTGGATCGTTTCCACAGCAGCCACGCCACTGTTCCCCATTCTCCAAGGGCATCCGTGCTGCTGGAGCCCACAGTGATAACCAGTGATGCCTTCAGTGCTTGGACACGCTGAGCTGTCCCATTGGCACGACCCTGAGTCCTTTCAGCATCTTGGCCCCCAACTTTTCAGTGCTCCATGTAGCTACCGCCTCTTAAAGTAAAGCTGGCGCCCAGAACAGTGGTACCAATGAACAACAGGTCCAGCCAGTCTGAGAGGGGCAGGGCTAGTGCCTCACCTTATCTCCAGGCCCCTAGATGCCCCACAGCCCGAGGTCCCCCTGCAGCTGGAGGCCCATAGGGCAGATGTGTTAGGGCTGTCAGGACAAAGCAGCACAGACCGAGCGGCCTAAACAACAGAAATTTACTTCCTCACAGTTCTGGAGGCCAGAAGTCTGAGAGCAAGGTGTTAGCTAGCAGGTTGGGTTCCTTCCACGCTTCTCTCCTTGGCTTGTAGATGGCTGTCTTCCCAGGGACTTCCCTCTGTCCCTGTCTGTGTCCTAATCTCTTCTTCTGAGGACCTCAGTCAAATTGGATTAGGTCCCACCCTAATGACCTCATTTTAACTCTATTACTTCTCTAAAGGCCCTGTCCCCAAATACAGTCACATTCTGAAGTGCTGGGAGTTAGGACATATGAATTTGGGGGAACACAATTCAGCTCATAAAAGCAGGAGAGAAACCATAAGGCCCCAGCCCTCTCTTAAGCTGATGCTTTCCTGCCAGCTCGCTCCCCAAAAGGCTGTTCTTCCCAGCAGTAACTGGCTGGTTTTGTGGTTCTCTTCTCAGCCCCAGGTTGTACTGGGTTCCTACCACATGCCACCTCTTCAGCTGTCCACTTTGGTGGAATTAATACTAATTAATTAAAGGCCTGCTCTTTAAGATGCCATTCCTTCACATCTCTAATCTCACTTAATCTTTACAAATACCTGGGAAACCCAGCGTTACCACTCCCATTTTATAGGCGAGGAAACTGAGACTCAAAACAATCATACAACTTGTCTTAGCTCAGCTGTCTGAGAAGAGGTAGAACTGGGATTTGAACCCAAGTCCTGACTTTGAGTCCTGCGTTCTTTCCACCACACCAGGCGGCAGGCCTTTCAAGGTACTAAATTCTTTAACACCCCAAGAGCTCAGCCCAAAGAGGAACCTAGGGGTTTAGAGACCTGGGTTGCCTGCAGTTGGGGAACACCAAGCAGTCTCAAGAACGACTGATTTCCCCAGAAAATGTTGGAAGGAAGCATTCTGTGCACCCAGCTTTCCTATTGGTCTTCTTGAGGGGCTTGGTTGTGTGTGTGTGTGTCTGTTTTTGTGTCTGTGTAAGTACATGAGGGTCCCGCAGTTCTCCATGATGGGGAGGTAGGAGATATAAGCACAGCCCCCCAAGAAGGCTCAAAATGTTTTTTTTTTAGAGTCAGAGCATCCTTGTCCACCCAGGACCACAGAAGACTGACTCAGAGGATGGCTAGAACGACTCCTCTCTCCCCTCAAGAATCCCTAAGCTTGTGGGGTGCAGTGAGAAATACAGCCTTCTGGGACACCTGGGGCACCACCTCCAGGGGGAAGGGGGACCTCTTCTCTGAGTAGCTTTTCCCCACCTCTCCCCTTGCACACACGCTCATCTCACTGTCCCTCCCCCCTCAGTCCCCCTCCCTCAGACCCTCACTGTCTGACTTATGCATGGAGCTGAAAGGCCTCCCACTTCATTCATTACAAGTAAATTGAATGATATTGAAAGATGTCTCTGGTCAGCAGATTTTCCTGACTAAACTAGCTTCCTTGGACTTGGCAATTATTGGTGCTTAATAATTGTGTGTTGAACTAATTGATTAATTAATTGCGGGAGAATACTTGATCTCCATAAGGGATATAATTATCCCTTGTGGAAGAGAGGCTGGAAGGGCAGCAAGAGACAAGAGCAGGTTATAATTTCTGTTTGATAAAGATCCAAGATTCATATTATAATTTTAAAAGTTATCTAATACCACAAGGCTAATACTAGGAGGGGAAATTCATCCCCTGCACCACTCATAAATCCCGTTCCCAAAAGGCAACCTCATTCCAGTTTTTTAGTTTCTTGTGGTATTTCCCTCCATATTTCTTTATAACATGCTTTACTGCCATTTCCTTTTTCCAATGTAGACATTTATCGAATCTATTGATTTCCTCCGAAGGCAGAATAAAATTCGGCTCTAACACACACACACGCACACACACGCACGCACCCCTTCTCCCACCCTCTGAAAGGAACTGTTTTACCACAGTTTTGAATCAGATCACTTTTAATGTTTAGGTACATATGACCACGTAGGTACTGCAACTAATTTATCCCTAAAACTCCCTGGAGAACTCTAAAACGCTCTCAGTAAAGTCAGACACATCAGCAATCTCTTCATTTGCTTTCGGTTCCCGCCTTGTTCTGGAGGCCACACTCCCAGCGCCCGCACGCTGCAGTTCCTGCCACACGCCACCATCCTGGGACTCCTCCCACCTGTCTTCTGTCGGGGTCCCTGTTTCCAGGAGCCCACGTCTGTCTTTTTCTTGGATAATTCTTTTTTATGGGGGGAAAAAAGTCCTCCGGTAATTTCCAGAGAAAGTGTTCATGGAAATTTAATTTTATTCAGCTGTTCAAATCTGAAAATGTCTTTACTGAACCCCCCATCTGAGTGTCAGTTTGGCTGAGTGTAGAATTCTAGGTTGGAGATTATTTTCCTCCAAGTTTTTAAGGCATTGTTTCATTGTTCCTTAGTTTCTAGTTAAGAAATCTAATACACTTTTTTTTAAAGATTTTATTTATTTATTTTTAGACAGGGGAAGGGAGGGAGAAAGGGAGAGAAACATCAGTGTGTGGTTGCCTCCCAAGCGCCCCCTACTGGGGGCCTGGCCTGCAACCCAGGCATGTGCCCTGACTGGGAATTGAACTGGCGACCCTTTGGTTCTCAGGCTGGAGCTCAATCCACTGAGCCACGCTAGGCAGGGCAAGGAGTCTAAGACACTTTTGATTTCTGTTCTTTGGCATGTGACTTTATCCGTAGAAATGTAAAATTTTACAATGATAGGCCTAATGTCAAGCTCCTTTGACTTTCTGTATTGGGTGCTCTATAGGCACTTTCAGTTAAGAAATCAGTGCTTTTCATCCTTCCGTTCTGGGAAACTTTCTTGTTTTATATTTCCCATTTAATTCACTTGCTCCACTTTTCAGTTCTCTTGTCTGGAACCCCTATTAATCAGATGTCAGGACTCCTGGACTGATCCTGGAATTTTTTTATGTTCTCACTCTCTATCTCTGTCTCCCCCTCTGTCCCTACTCCCCCCTCTGCTTTGTAGGAGATTTCTTTACCTTCATCTTCCAGCTCTTCTGTTGGAATTTTTAAAAAGTTCTGTCATCGTATTTTCACTTGTTAAGAACTCTTTACTGTTCTTTGGATATCCTATTTTAGCCTTCTGTTTGTTCATGGATACAAATATCTTCATATAACTGCATAAGGATATTCACTTTCACTATAACAGGCTTTTTCTTCTGTCTTCTTTGCTCCCTGCATTGTTCCTTTCATCTGTTTGTCTGCTTTGTTCTTCTGTCACGTTCCAGCCTTCTTATCAGAAGTCTTCTAACAAGTCTTCTTCCTGTTAGAATACTTTTTCATGTTAGAATCTCATTTCAAATATCTGGTGCTCCTTGGCCACTTGTTCATCTTTTACCATAAGCCTCAGAAAAGCTGGTTGGAAGCCTGGGGGTAGGTTTGTTGACCGATGGGATCCTCAAATATCAGTATCTGTAGGTCTTTCCTCTTGAGCTCTCGGTGTCACCAGAAAGGAATCCTCCAGAATGCTGCCCCAGGGAGTGTAGTCCAGTAATCTGCATCTAGGAGCTGCATTGGGAAGAGAGCAGAGGGTCTGGTCACTGAGCAGGCAGAGTTCTGCAGGATCTCCAATTCTCATGGAGCCCCTACCCTCAGCTTGGTATCCCTGTGTCCAAAGCCTGTGCGGGTCAACCTCTCTAAAAGTAAACTGCCGGTCTTGGGGAACCACCCAGCTGTGTAAAAAGAGGGCAAAAGTCTGGAGTCTAATTCCCCAGGTGGTAAGTTTTCAAATAGTTCCCTGTTTCATCTGCACCTTGGCCTTCCGAGGCTTCTGGTGTCTCTGATTTCTGAGCTTTTCTGAGGTTACAAAGCAATTGATGTCTCCCCACACTCCCTTTGCAGGCCCTTAGCGTTGCTGAGAAAGCAGAAACCTCACAGTTAGTTCCACATCTCTCATCCCCTGTGGTCCCCTCTCCTATTCTTTTTGTCCTTGTAGTTTTATGCCCCCCTCCCCTTTATTCTCATGTTAGCTGGGTTTGGGAAAGAGGTGGAGATAAATGTATGTTTCCAGCCCGCCGTGTTTAACCACAGTCTCTGTTTTCCCTCAGCACTTTGTTGCACACCAGCGTGAGGGCACTTAGCACCTGGTGCTTAAATTACCTGTTCCCTTGTTTCCTTAATAGATTGGGAGGACAGGAATCGAGTCTTACTCTTATTTTTATGCCCTTAGTGTCTAATAGAGTGCCTGGAATGCAACAGGCACTCAATAAATGTGTCCTGAATAATTGGATAAACAAGTTGGGCTTAGTCTCACCATCTCTAAAATGGGGCATTGGAGTCATGATGTCCGACTTTCTAGGCTTCTGTGATTGGGGAGAAAGTCCCACTGGGGGAACGGAGTGGTCCCTTAGGCCGGAGCAGCTGTGCCACTTCTAGGAGAAAGTGGCTTTAGGATTGCATCTTGAAACACCACCTATACAAGCCTTTCCTCCTCTGTTCCAGGGAGCAGTGTGTGCCCAGCCCTGCCCACCAGGGACGTTTGGTCAGAACTGCAGCCAGGACTGTCCTTGCCACCACGGAGGGCAGTGTGACCACGTGACTGGGCAGTGTCATTGCACAGCAGGCTACATGGGGGACAGGTAAGGATGACGTTAACTATTGTCCTTGCTGTTCATATTGCTCATTTGCACAGCCACCTCGCAGAGAACAGCTGAGGATTACTGGCCCACAGCATTCTCCGGCCAGCTCTTCTGTCTTTCTCAGAAAGCATTCTGAGTCCTGCCAGGGAGCTTCATCAACTCATCCTTCCTCCTCCTTGGATTGCTGAGTGTACCCCCACCCCTAACCCTGCGACCTGAGCCCTGAACTTGCAATGACCCACCTGGGGAAGCAGGTGAGCACCTACCATCCACTCTCTACTTTCTGCCCTCCTGCAAGGAGGCAATGGCACCTGAATCCAAAGAAGCCAAGAGTGCCAACTCAGTTCACACATTTTGCACCATTTCTTCTAGAAGCAGATTTTTATTCCTAATGTGAGCTCCACCAAATGGATACCGACATCAGTTTGCAGCCCCTGAAGGCCTTCAGTCTGAAGGCAGACTGAGCAAGGACACCAATGTCCTGGGATCAAACCAGCCTTGCAGAGTGGATACTCCACGAAACACATAATTAAGGAATAACTGTGTGGGCACATTTGCCATCATAGGAAGGGTGCTGTGATGATGGGGTAGGTGCTGTGGGAGAATGAGAAACAACAACCACTGTGTCTGGTGGTGAATGAACTCAGAGCTGGAAGAGGACGTTTGCCCACAAGACCAGGGCCAAGCCTCCCACCTCGCTCTGTGAACCACATGTTCCTTTGTGAGCAGAGAGGAGCAGTCTGGAGAAGGCTCTCACACCCCATGCCTGGTTCTGTGGGATCCATGATTCATCTCTGGCCCTGGATCTGGTTACTCTGCCCAGACAAGGTGGGGTGAGAAGAACATTTGTTTGCCATTCCTCTGCCTCCCCTGTCCAGGTAACATTAGGAAACAGAGATTGGGGCTAAATCAACCAATGAGCCCTCCTGCCTCTGACTGATGTAACTGGACTCCTCCAACTCGCACTGGAGTCTGCCCAAAATCCTTATTGATGTCACGGATGAAAGAGCTTTTCCACTGTTAGCTGTGGGGTTGTTTTTTCCTAGCCTGAAATCTTCAAGCCAGATCTGATCTCTTTGTGAGCTAGGATTCATGTCCATGAGTTTGGGGTGTAAGAACTACAGACCCCAGGGTGTAGCAGCTGGGGATCCATCCCTCCCTCATCTCTTCCACAGAGACTGGGTCTCTAGGGGAAGTAGGGGAGGAAGGACTGGAGCGCTGAGCCCACCTTCCCATCCTCCAGTAAGGAAATGCTGAGGATGAGTCAGGAGATGGAAGACCCCGGAACCAGGACAGGAACACTTTGTTTCAGGCCACTGTTATGTGAGAGGGAATATAGCCCATTTATTGGAAAGGAGCAGGCCCAGGGCTCCAACTGGCTGGATTCAACACCAGTAGACCCCGCCTCACTGGCACTCTTGATGTTTTCTTTTTTCTTTTTTAAATGTTTGTAGATTTTATTTTATTTTTTAATGATATTTTATTGATTGTGCTATTACAGTTGTCCTGATTTTCTCCCCTTTGACCCCCTCCACCCAGCACCCCACCCCACTCTCTTAGGCAATTCCCCCATCATTGCTCATGTCCATGGCTCATGTGTTCTTTGGCTACTCCATTTGCTATACTATACTTTACATCCCTATGGCTATTC